>JAESUZ010002527.1:0-158142 GCA_017311185.1 Proteles cristata cristata | reverse complement strand
GGCCGGCGGCCGCTCCTTCCCGGTGCCAGCACTGCGGCTGCAGAGACCGACAGACAGACGGACAACACGGCGCACGTCCCAAGGAGCAGTCGGGGCCTCAAGGGAGCACCCGGGTCACCTCCCGGAGCCCCAGCAGTGGGTGCCGCCCGAGCCTGCAGCCGCCGCCGCTGCCCCAAGCTGGCGCCCCGGGAGGTCGGGTGGGGGGCAGGGCCAGCGACCCCACCCTCACGGGGCCGCCCCCCGGGTCTGCTCAGGCGGGGGTCCTCCCTGCCCCCCCAGCCCCTGGCCTGCCTCGGTTTCCCTGCAGTGGCAAAGGTGCGGGCTAGCCGTGGGCCGCGTTCCGGGATGTTCCGGCCAGAGGGCTCCACACCCCCCCATCCTGGGGGCCTGGCAGTGGCCTCTGGGCCGGGAGGGACGGGGGGGCGGCGGGAGGCGCCAGCAGTTGGGGCGGAGGCTTGGGATCCTCTATGAGCAACGGCAGGTGAGGGAGCGGAGAAAGCAGGTGGGGGCCGCGTGGACGCGCGTCTGTCTCGTGACTGGAGGTGGAGGAATGAGCCTCCCGAAGGCCAACTCGCTCCCAGAGGCATGAGACGGAAACAAAGGGGCCGCTGGCCTCTGCCCCGAGCGTGAGGAATGCTCTGGAAGAGGGGCTCCAGCAGCCGCCGCGTAGCCTCCACCCCCAGTGTCATGGACTCTGCGGTATTGTCAGCGGCCGCCGGGCCGCAGTGAGGCTGGGAGGCGGGGGAGCCCTGGGGGGCGGGGAGTGTGCGGCTGTCCCCGGAGCCCCCTGAGGGCCAGCTGCGAGGGCACCCACTCAGGAGGAGGCTGAGGAGACACGGGGAACAACTCTTCTCCGTGGCCTCGGGTCACGCGCTGGCATGTGCGCCATGTGCAGTACTCACATGTCACTGTCATTGTCACCGTCATGACCCAAGGCGTCCTGCCCCACCCCCCAGCCGGCCCGAAGCAGCCGCTCTGGTAGCCCTTCGCAGAACAGCTCCTTTACCTACTGGCTGTGTGACCTGGGGCAAGTAACTTGACGTCTCGGGGCTGCTGCCCGTCTGTCATGGCGAGACGGAGCGGCTCCCTGAGCCACTCTGAGGCTCGGGGAACCAAGCGTGGATATCCGGTGCCGGGGGCCCAGGAGGGAGTCTGAATCCCCGCAGCACGCGAGCTGTAAAAGGCCTGAGGCCCCCACGGCGGGCGCAAAAGCAGAGGAGGAGCGTCCGTGGCCATTTTTAGGGTCTAAAGCACCAAACCCTCGAGAGATGCTAGATTTTCTCCACTGGGCCCTATAGCTTATAAGGTAAAGGTATTGGGTTAGCTGCTCGGTGGGCACAGCTCCGGGGTCACCGGATCAGAAAGGGCCCAGGCCTGGGGCGCCTGGGGGCTCAGTCGGTTAAGCGTTCAACTTCGGCTCAGGTCATGATCTCACGGTTCGTGGGTTCGAGCCCCGCGTCGGGCTCTGTGCCGACAGATTCTGTGTCTCCATCTCTCTCTGCCCCTCCCCTGCTCACTCTCTGTCTGTCTCTGTCTCTCAAAAATAAATAAACGTTAAAAAATTTAAAACGAAAAAGAAAGGGCCCAGGCCTCTCCCTCCCTCCATTTTCGTACCTCACCCACTGAGGACAGCTCTGGCCCGAGGGGCTGTGGCAGCGAGCTCCTGCAGCTGAGCTGGCAGTGACTCCTGAAAGTCGCAGCCAATCCTGCACGGAGCCCGAAGGCCCAGGGCGGGGGCAGCTGCGTCTCCCCTCCTGCCTGGGGCCAGCGGCCCGCGCCTCAAGGGTGGCACCTGGCCCAGCCTCTGGAAGCTTCGCTTCTGGCGAGGGCGAGGGACGGAGGCACGTGGGCAGAGGCGACGAAGGGCCGCGTTCCTGAGACCCTGGGAGGGGAGGGCGGCCCGCTCAACCCCGGCCCCGCGGAGGCCGGAGGAGACTCGCGACAAAGCCATGGGGGCCCGAGCCAGTGCCCGACTGTCCGGCAGCCTCGAGGCCGTCGGCGGGCAGGTCCCCGCCTGCCTTCTTGACCGTTAGCACCTGCAGAAGCTCAACACTTTGTGAGCCCGGTTCTGGAACACTTTGTGAGGGAGCAGGTTCTGGAAGCACCCAGAGGAGAGAAGGACGTGTCCTCTTGACCCCTCCCCCCAGGACGGCGGGGGACCAGGCAGGGGTCATACCCCGCGAGAGGCACAGACAGACGGGAAGTCAGCCTCCCTCTCAGCGCCGGCACTGGGCTTCCGCCCCGCGTGCCCTGAGCCTCAGTGTCCCCGGTGACGTGGCAGCAGGGACCACACCTGACCAGTCTCACGGGACCAATGAGGCGAGGATCCTGGGATCCCGCTGCTTTTCCGGGACACAGTTGGGACAAGGGTCCCATCTGGAACCCGGCTCCCCCAGAGTAGTGTGTATCCATCAGTCCACAACCTAGTTCTTAAGCCCCCGGTGCTCGGCACCAGACTGCGTCCTGGACCGGCTGCCTGTGTCCTCAGGGAACTGATGGTTTCGAAGAGAAATGAGCCATGTCACACGGAAGGATCGGAGCAGGGATTCTGAACTGTCCTTTCCACCTCCCCCGACATCACGGACGGCCCCAAACCGTGTGGCCCCCATGTGCTTACAAAATTCCACCCTTACCCTCCTCCCAAATCTCCCCGCAGTCAGGAAAGCTTTGGGAAAGCAAATGAGAGTGACAATGAATTTAGTGTTAGTATGGCTTCGATTCCATTTTAAGTTTTTTCACTGTTTATTTTGAGACAGAGAGAGAGAGTGTGTGCACCGGAAAGAGCATGCACACAGGTGGGGGGAGGGGAGAGAGAGAGAGGAGAGAGAGAGAGTCCCAAGCAGGCTCTGCGCGACTCGGGGCTCGATCTCACACACCGTGAGGTCATGACCAGAGCCAAAAGCGAGAGCTGGACGCCCAACCCGCTGAGCCACCCAGGTGCCCCTCTGTTTTACAGTTTGTATAGAGTAAGTTGTTTCCAGGTTTCTGTATTCTATTATAAATAACAATTTTCTTGCAATACCTCCTAATGGGTCATGGTTGAGAACCAATTCTCTAGACTCCGAGTCGAGCGATACTGTCACTGTGCCCTCTACCAGCCTGATTGTTGACTTAAACAGTCCCATAGATCTTACCCGTGAAAACGAGCACTAGCTAGATCCACATTACAGTTCCCAGGAGTGTACAATAAAAAGCCAAGAAACCATAGCCGATTATAAGTGAAGTCTTCATAATCAAATAGTTTCCAAATCAAAATTATAAAAATATCATCATATCTTTGTGTACGAACATAACTGTCTACGTTATGTGGCGTATGCACGCACCTCCGTGTTTGATTTAAAGTCCGGTGGGTCAAAGAGTTCAAAGGTCCTGTTGAAACCATCCTTTAAAACAGGTCTCTATTTTCTTTAAAGTCACCCGAAAGGGTAGTCCAGAGTCAGTGCTGTTGACGTGCCCCAGAGCCCACAGTCTGAGGTTTAGGGGGCTCGAAGCCAGGCTTGGGGGCCGGGGAGGTGTCGAGTTGGTTCGTTGGCTGGCTGGGCAGGAAGAGACCTTGGGGGCCGGGGTGGCGGGACTGGGGACAGAAGTGGCCTCTGGGAGGTGAAGAAGCACCAGGCTGCGCCCAGCTGCCACGTGTTCTTTGCACGATAACCACCAGGGCCAGCTCCTTCTCCGGCCCCGTGGACGCTACTCTGCTTCCTTTGTGTCCCCCTTCCCGAGCTGCTTCCCATGTCCAGGAGCCCACCGAGACCTCTGGCCCCTCTCTGTGGGCACGTGCTGAGCAAGGCTAACCCAGAAGCCCCTGTTCAGAGGGGGGCAGCCTAACCGGAAGGCCCACTGGGCGTCTGCCCGATTGGGTCCCGGCCTCGGCTGAGATGGGGCTGTCGGGCCCTGCGCCGGTGGCTGTTGAGTCACAAGGTCCAGCCAACGCACACTTCTGGATTCTTAGGACCCCCTCAACATGGAGCTGGACGTTTGGGCTTGGGGCACGGAAGACAAAAGCTACAATTGGGAAGCTCACCCACAAACGGGAGAGGCAAGACTCAAGGCCAAGAAACATTAAAAACGCAGCTGTGACAGCCTGGTGTCGGGAAGGAGGAGCTCGGTGCGCCTGGCGTGGAAGAACTGACCTCGACTGATGGGTGGGGCCCGGCTCGCTAGGAGAGAGGAGAGGGTGCCCGGGGCGGATGCTAGTGAGGGCCCACGGAGGGGGGCCTGGCCCAGTGGAGAGACGTAGACAGGGAGCATAAGTGGAAAGTTGGGTGACCAGAATATGAGAGGCTGAAGCCGCATGGTGAAGGGGGGCTTGCTATGTGACGCAGGAAACCCAAACCCGGAACTGCCCGGCGGTCTATCTGAGGGTGGGGGCCGTGACCACCATCAGTCTGCAGTGTGTGGTGGATGGAAGCGGATGTGTCATGTGATGTAATTGCCACCATCCTGTGGTCATAGAATCATGGTCATGGTAACTAGGTCTGCAGACCTATGCGAGCCGTTGAGCTAATCTAGACTGACCTTTTTAAAAACATTTTTTTTAAAGTTTTCATCCCATTTAATGTTCTCCACCATTTTCAAAGTAATGCACATGTAATTTAGAAAAATTCTTAAACTACAGAGAAGAGGAAAGAGCCGCTGGCTACTGACATTTTGCCTGTTTCCTTCCGTCTTTACATTAATGCTCCGGCTTCGTACCTGGTTGGGATTAAACAGTGTAAATAACTGAATTCTCCATGAGCCATATGGGCTTGAATCCTTTTCCTTTTAATGTTTATTTTTGAGAGAGACAGAGACAGAGTGTGAGCAGGGGAGGGGCAGAGAGAGAGAAGGAGACACAGAATCCAAAGCAGGCTCCAGACTCTGAGCTGTCAGCACAGAGCCCGACGCGGGGCTCAAACCCACGAGCCGTGAGATCATGACCTGAGCCGAAGTCGGACACTTAACCGACTGAGCCACCCAGGCGCCCCAAAACCAATGCGTATCTTAAAAACAAAATTGGAATCACACCACATACAACTTGGGTCGTGCTGTCTTCATTTATCATCTCATAGAAGCTTCCATTTTCTGACAGTTGTGAACATTATACTAACCTGGCATCCATGACTTAGCATGAGGCGGGCCATACAAAACATTTTACATGTATTAGCTCAGATTATCTCACAACAACTCTCGGAGCTAAGTACTAGTTTTAATTCCTGCTTCGGACACAAGATGAACGAAGGCACGGAGGGTGGGGCTGGTGGGATTTAAGCGAGACACTCACATTCCGGAGCCTGCAGGCCTATCGACCAGATGCCCCGGCCGGTTCCTAGCGATGCTTCTACTGACCGTGGGTATACGCACGTGCGTACGTGGACACGCGTGCACACGGGCACGGGTGCATCTACGCTTTCTTCCACGGAACAGCCTTTCAGACACTGGAAGCGTCTCTGAGGCCCAAGTCCGACCCTTTTCAGGCTTAATAGCCTCATCTCAGCCCTCGTGCGTGGCTGGGAGGCCTTGCTGGCCTTCGCTCAGGCGGGTCTGACTCTTCTGGGCCCTTTTAACCGGGCAGCGAGACCCAAAACCAGGGCTGTGGGCAATCTTGCCCAAGGAGGGCGGCAGCCTGCCTCTCCGCCTGTGTGTGCTGGACACAGACCCCGTCGGGGCAGCCGGAAGGGCACGGCTCTATGAACAACGGCCGCCCTGCGGTGAGCGGAGGGTCCTTCTCCCAAGTGCCCTGGTCGCTCGTGGCCCCACGGGCGGCCCTTCCAGCCTGCTGACGCGCCGCCCGGGTCCGCAGAGCCCAGCCCAGAAGAGGGGAAGGGAGGAGTTCCCGGGGCCTTAGCGAGGCTGGCTGAGAACCGTTGTGACACCCTGGCGGGGATCGAAACGGCCGCGTCTTGCGGGCCAGGGCCATGGGGGGGGTGGGGCAGAGCCGGAAGCTGGAAGTCCGGCCGGAGCCGCCGGGGGCACCTGTGCCGCTCCGGAGGCCGCGCTGTGCCGTCGGTCTTTTAACCGAGGAGGCACCAGCAGCCACAGAATCAGTCTAGAAGAGTCTGAGTGGGGGCATCGGTCGGTGAGGAAGGGGTGCGGGGGGGGGCTGGAAGGGCATAGATGCCACGTCCGTGGCCACCTCCCTTCCCTGGGGAGACTGAGAAGGCAGCTTCATTTGACTGTCGCGGGCACTGATCGGCTGAGGTGGGGTCAGGGGCTCCAGGTACAACTGCCAAGGTCACAGGCCTTTATCCCCAGTGCCTTCGGCCCAGGTGTCTCCTGGCCTGACTGGTCCTGTTTGCTCGCTCTCGGGGTCCTGATAAAGGAGGCAGAGGAATCCAGTTAAACAACTTCATATTAAGGCGTTATCGTCTCAGGGTAACTTCTACTTGAACAGAGACCCCTCAGACACCCACATGCGCCCGTCTAAAGATACTATCAGAGAGGGAACTCCTTGTCGTCCCTCAGCTCAGAACGGGGTGGCCAACGCTGTCCCCCATCCGTAAAAGCAGCCTGTAAACCCGACGGCGTGTCTTTGACATCTTTGTGCCTCCCTGTCCCCATTGGGGAGATGAGGATGATGGCGGCGCACACCTGCTCGGGCTTTACGAGAATTAAAGGAGCCACACGAGGCATCTGAGGCTCAGAGAATCAAATCTAGAGCCCGGTCAGCCTTTAATACCCGGGAGCTATTACTGTCACTGGGGGTTGCTACTTTGGGCTGGAAAGCCGCCTCACATACATTATGCCATTTCGTCCTCATGACAAGCCTGGGAATTCAGCTTTATTGCTCCCATTTTATAGATAAAGAAAAGGAGTTAAGGGGCACCCGGGTGGCCTTAGTCGGTTGGGCGTCCGACTTTCACACTTTCGCTTGGGTCATGATCTCGCGGTTCGAGGGTTCGGGCCCCGCGTCGGGCTCTGTGCTGACTGCCAGCTCCGAGCCTGGAGCCTGTTTCAGTCTGTGACTCCCTCTCTCTCTGACCCTCCCCTGCTCACGCTCTCTCTCTCTCCTAGAAATAAATAAAAAATAATTAAAAAAAAAAAAAAGAAAGAAAGAAAAGAAAAGGAGTTGAGAGATCAAGTCCACAGCTAAGGGAAGAGCTGGGGAGAGCCTGCTGCCTGGAGGGAGAGTTCCCTCCTCGGGGCCCCGGAGGGCTCACAACCCAAGCTCACCAGCATCTCAGAGAAAGTGCCAGAAGCCTGGGAAGGTTGCTATTTCCACACGCGGTGCCATAGTGATGAGTGTAGCTTCAGTCCTACCAACGCTCTGGCTTCTGAGGGGGAGAGCGGGGTGGCTCTGTCTGTTCTAAACATGTATAAAAGGAGAGAAAATAACAAAATGAACCTCATGTACACATTTCAGTAAGTATCTCTCAGAGATGGGGATTTTTTTTTTAACATAACCACAATCCCATCATCCTACTTAGACGGTTTGCAATAATTCCTTAGTATCGTCAAATATCTGCCGTGTGTTTAAACTTCTCCAACCACCTCAATTTTTTTTTTTTTTTTTTTTTACTTTTCCGTTTGTTTGAATTAAGAGGTAACTGGCTTGTGCCGCTTAGCGTCTTTTGTGCTTGAGCTTCCTTCCCCTCACCGACCCCCCGTTTCCTTGAACTGTATTTGCTGAGGAGGTGGGGTTGTCGTCCTATAGAATTTCCCACAGTCTGAAGCCCACTGAGCGCTTCCCTGCGGGGGCTTGTGGGTTGTGCATCAGCCTGCGGTCTGTTCAGAAACTGGGAGAGGGATCTGGAGGCTTGATCAGGTTCAAGTCGTTGGTGATGTGAAAGTCCTTGACGGGGGTTTGGTGTGTTCTCATCAGGAAACCCATGATGTCCGGAGGACCTTCTCTGGGTGACGCTACATATCACTGATGAGCATGCCCAGAGCTGCTGTTTTGTTAGGAGTTTGCTCTTCTTACCTTTATTTGACAGGATATTTCTATAAAGAAAAATTTCCTGGGGCGCCTGGGCAGCTCAGTCAGTTGAGCGTCCGACTTAGGCTCAGGTCATGATGTCACGGTTCGTGGATTCGAGCCCCGCGTCGGGCTCTGTGCCGACCCCTCGGAGCCTGGAGCTGCTTCGGATTCTCTGTCTCCCTCTCTCTCTGCCCCGCCCCCACTTGCACTCCGTCTCTCTCTCAAAATAAATAAATGTTTAAAAAGAAAAAGAAAAAGTTTCCTTCATGAACTATTTGGTTAAATACTCGGGATAAATGCTTGATTCCTTCCCTTCATTTACAATGACTTTTATTTCTAGATGAAGTGACAGGTACAATGTGTGTGATTTGATTCCAAGTAATCCAGGGAGGGGGTTGGGCAGGGGTCGAGAAGGAGATCTGTGGCTGCGGGAACAGGCACACAGAGGCCCCTACTTGTACGTGTGTTTGATACAGTTTATTACACAAAGCAGGGGGAGGGGGTTCAGTAAAAAACGAAGTCATGGTATCCTCCCGAGGTGAGAAATAAATGTGCCACTTGCTTTCAGCGTCGTGATGTCTGCACGGACTTGAAACGTACTTAAGTATTTGGATCCATTGCCCTTCTTTTTCTTACCGATGTTTAACTGACTGTCTCATTGGCCAGTGGGACCCTCTGAAGGTTGACGCCTTTTGACATAAGTCCAGGGGTCTTTGACAGTGTCCTGGCTCACAGGGTGACTAGAGTCCCACTTGTGTTGTACGTTTCTACCCAGACCGGGGACACTTTCCGAGGCAGGGCTGCTGTCTTTTCCTGAGGGTCTTTCGTGCCGTTACCTAAAAAGATCTCTCTGAGGCTGCAGTGTAGGCTCTACAGCCAGGAGCAGAAATCCACCCCACCCCCCCACCAAGTGAGCCTGCGCCACCCTCCACCCACTACCGCCACCCTCGCACCCCCAGCCACGCAGGTGTCTCAGAACGTTGACTGTGCTGGCGGGTGGGTGGAGGGGAAAGGAGATTAAAATCTGACTTTAAAGGCTCAGGCAGTAACTTGCTTGAGGTTGGCGCCCCTCCCCAGCGCCGGCCCCACCCCCAGACTCAGAACCAGGTAGAAGGAAAGGAGGGCAGTGAGAGTATTCAGTATCTCCATCTATCTATATTTAGGCAGATTTATCTTGCAAGTGAAATCAGAGAGAAACATCCAAGGACGAGGGAGTGGGGTACCCTGGGTTCGCATAACTTCATCTAATTTGCCCGGGGGGTGGGGGGTAACGGGTTCACAGAGCAGGCGGAGCCCCCCAGAGACAAATGCAAGTCGAAAAAGACGTAGAAGCCAGAGGGGTGCGGGCCAAGCACAGCCTCCAGCTACGCGAGGCGCCCGCACAAGAGGAAGGGGGACTGGTTAGCTCCCAAGTTCACCCCTGGACTTGGGAAGGAGCCTGGCGAGAGGTAAAACCACCCAGCGATGAGTGAGGGGCTGCTGCACGAAGCAGGGAGTCCCCCTTCCCGGGGAGAGTGCCACAGGCTGGAAGATCTCTGGTCTGGAATGTTCGGGAAGCGCGGGGCAGTGGGGGGCGGGGAGAGGGGTCACTGGGCCACGTGCCCGTGCAGATTCCTGCGGCAGAGGAAGAGAGTTCCGGGCTCCCAGCAGACATAGCGGCCGTGTGAGCTGGGTCTGGTCAGGTCCTTACCTTTTTTTTTTCTTTTTTTTTTTAACTATGAGAATAATCATCGCACCTCATCCTCAAGGCTGTTGTGGGGGTGAAGGAGTAGGTGAGCCGGGAAGGCCCGTGGATACTAGGTGTGCGTGTGGCTAAGGGAGCCTCGCCTCTGCCACGACCCGCGAGCACAGGGGCTGCACACAGGCAGGAAACAACCCCAGCTGTGTTCACGACCGCGTCCAGGCCGAAGCTGCTCTCGGATGGAGGCTGGACGACGCAAAGGCAGGATGTGGCGAGCAGATGGAGCGGGAAGCCCAGCTCGGTCCCGGGCACTGGCCGGAGACTCTGGGGGCAGCTGGTCATTTCAGGGGACAGAACCACCCAGAGGCCCTAATAGTGAGGCCGAATGCAGATCCACTGCTTTTCAAGGAAAGGCCTTAGGAGACTAAGACCTTCGGGGTACGTGTGTGTGTGTGTGTGCGCGTGTGTGTGTGTAAAGCAAATGGCAGCAGACACCTGAGGAGTCAGTATCTGACACCCTTCCAGTCCCGAGCACTCGAATACAGGCTTCCCCCGCTCTCCGAAAGCAGAGTCCCCATGAAAAGTTTGGTAAGCCAAGATGGCATGAAGTGAAAAAGGCCATTACTGCTAATGTACGTGGCAACAATTTTTAGCGTTCTCAGACTCAGAGAAGAGACTCTCTTTGGCCTTTCTGATACCAGAGGGCACCGGCTGCTAGTGGGTGCACAGGGTAAAAGCACAGGAACTCACAGGCGCAGGCTGCACGGGGCATCGCCAGGAAAAAAGGAACCTCTTCCAGGAGGTGAGGTCACTAGGCCGTGCGGCCACCAAGCCAGCCAGGCAAGCGCTGGGGCTTGATCAGACATGAGACAGCCAGCCGCCCCCCGGACGCACGCGGACGGCATTTCCGGCGGATGCCTCTGTCCCTCTGACTTATTTCTTTAAAGAAGCTGTGAGAAGTTAAATAAGCCACAGAAGGACCCAATTTTAGTGTTGGCAAATCCTAACAGAAGCGTCGTGACACCAACCCGGGATTGTGGCTGTGCGTACGTGTCCCCTTGGAAAAAATCCACAACTGTGCCTTCTTAACTTTGCTACACTCGCCTCCCCGATGCGCACATACCACGTGTGAGGGGGCAGACACGTCTAGCAATAGATCGAAGTCACCAACCCAGGTATGGGCCTGACGCTCCTAAGTTTTCATTGCGATTGTTTTTCAGAACATCGCTGAAAACGGCACCTTCAAGGAAATGTAAGTGAATATATAATTGATTTCAAAATGAGGAAATACTTTCTAAGCATAAGTAAAAGCAAGTATTTGACGGCTTCAATTTCCATTTCTAAATGTCGAAAACACCAGGTTTAAGGTGAATGACAAAGTGGGACAATAGTCACAACATACGTGATGTGAAAAGGCTGAATATCTCCAGTAACATGCTCGTAGCAGTCACTTCTTTTTTTGAAGTTTATTTATTTATTTTGAGAGAGAGAGAGCATGCACCCCAGCATGCGTGTGGGAGAGAGAGAGGGAGCTGTCAGCACAGAGCCCAATACAGGGCTTGAACTCATGAGCCGGGAGATCATGACCTGAGCCGAGATCAAGAGTCAGACACTTTACCAACTGAACCAGGCAGGCGCCCCTAAAAATCACTTCTTCAGAAGACACATCCAGAAATATAATAATAAGGAAAAGTCGTCAGCACACAATTCACATAACAAGAAACACACACGATGAAGAAAATGCAGAGAAAAAATGTTCGAGATCACTAACAATCAAAGAAACGCAAATTTTTAAATTAGCGTCTGTTTTATGTTTATTGGGTAGGTCCTTTTGGTTTCCATTTGTTTAATAATACATAGTATTGCCAAGAATATAATGAATTAGTCCCTTTCAAAAATTGCTGAATGTACAGGAATCAGGCTGGCTCAGATGGAAGAGCATGTGACTCTTTTTTTTAAAGTTTATGTGTTTATTTTAAGAGAGAGAGAGAAAGGGGCAAAGTGAGGGCAAGAGAGAGAAAGAGAGAGAGAGAGAGAGAGAGAATCCCAAGTAGGCTCCACACCATCAGCATGTAGCCCGATGTGGGGCTTGAACCCACAAACCATGAGATCATGATCTGAGCCAAAGTCGGACACTCCACCTACTGAGCCACCCAGGTGTCCCAAGCACATGACTCTTGATCTGGGGGTTGTGAGTTCAAGCATCATATGGGGTTTACTAAACCCAGATTACTACTACTAATAATAATAATAAATAAATAACTTAAAAACAAAACAAAAAACATTTGCCAAGGGTAAATTGGCACTTTCTGAAAAATAAATTCAGTCCTAAGCTTGAAGAGTCTCAAAAATATTTATTCCCTTCGGTTATGTATTTCCATGTGTCTTAATTTATTTCTTGAAAAATAGTCATGGGAATAGAAATATCTATGTTCAGGGGCGCCTGGGTGGCTTAGTCGGTTAAGCGTCCGACTTTCGCTTAGGTCATGATCTCGCGGTTCGTGGGTTCGAGACCCGCGTCGGGCTCTGTGCTGACTGCCAGCTCAGAGCCTGGAGCCTGTTTCAGAGTCTGTGTCTCCCTCTCTCTGACCCTCCCCTGCTCACCCTGTCTCTCTCTGCCTCCTAGAAATAAATAAAAATTAAAAAAAAAGAAATATCTATGTTCAAGGATACCTACTGCAACGCTAGAATATTAAAAAATCCATTATAACCTATACTTCTTGCAATATGGGGGGCTGCTTAATAATTATACATAACAGTACTTAACATATATACATAATTATACATAACAATACCTACAAAAATAGGTAGTCCTAAGTAAAAAACAAACAACAAAAATGGGGATATGACCCCAATTTTGAAAAAAAAAAGCATCAGAATAAACATTGGGAGAAACTACAGCAAAATGTTAGCAGTGATTATGTTTGAGTGTGGGTTGTGGGTAACTTTTATTTTCTCCTTCATGCTTTTCTATAGTTTCCAATGTTTCTATAGTTAACATCTTTACTCCTGTAATCAGAAAGGCGACACAGAATATAGAATCATCCCCCCAGGTTTGAATTGAGAAATCAGATTCATGCCGATGGTCCCCGTGGCCTCTGGAAGGGCAGGCTGGTGTGGGAGAAGCCGGGGCAGGGTCCACGGCCCCCCAGACACGGAGCGGGGGTCCGAGTCTGCTTTTCCGGGGGGACTGGAGCTGCAGGTGTGATGTTGGGGTCAACAGCATCTGCGGTCATTTCGAAGCCCCAGGAATGAATGGTTGAGGTCACAAAAGCAGTGAGTTCAAGGTCAGAAAAGAGACCCAAAGCCTGACCCCGGAGTCCCTCCGAGACACCCGGGGAGGCAGGGCTTGGCAAGGGAGACGGGCCCGGGGCCCCCTCTGTCACTTCATTACAAGTCTTTGATGACTAAAGGAACAGACGACAAGCTCTTGGCACTGATTTATTCTCAAACTTGACATCATTCGCCTGCACATTTTCCTTTATCTCTCTTTCTCCTTTCAGAGCCAGTTCTTGAAAAAAAAGGGGGGTGGAGAGGAGGGGACATGCACTGTTCTTGAGAATAAAACCATGTCTGGATAACAAAACCATCAGATTAAAAAATGCTGATTCTGGGGCGCCTGGTGGGCTCAGTCCCTAGAGCCTCAGACTCTTGATCGTGGGGTCGTAAGTTTGAGCTCCACGTTGGGTGTAGAGTCTACTTCAATGTTTTAATTAAATCTTTTAAAAATGCTGATTCAACGTTAGTGACCGTCTTTGCGTGTAAGGGTATCCACATCAACAGTAAGCACCTCAGTGGACTGGAAGTGACCCAGTCCTGAGGGACGGGCAGAGACTTGATCCCTTCTCCAGTGCGTCCCTTGTTGAATGTGCAGCTGGGACTTAACGAAAATCAAATGGGTGTCCGTCTTCCCATTCAGCAGATCAGTCCTATGGGGCTCTGGTCTGGATCCAGCACATTAAGTGAACTCGGTCCCACAAACGTGTAATTCTCGCCTGCCAGTGTTTTTAAAAGATTTATTTTGAAACCAGATCACATTTTTTTTTTTTCGGTTTCAGAAACGTCTGTTTCTGAGGGCAGTTTGTTTCTTTTCTGTGCTTGGGAAGGTAGCTTCCTTCCACTGCTTGGAAGGAAAGAGCACGTTGTATTTTGTGGTCCCCTGGGTTCACAGCCTAGCGGCTCCGTGGAGGACTTCGAAGAGTGACCAGCTCGCTGGGGACAGAAATGTTAATCCCTGTAGATTAGTTGGTTACAATTTAGGACCGACAGGGGCGGAAGAGAAAAATGGGGGCTCCCTAGCCTCCGTTTCCCCTTCTTGGGAGCAAGGTGGCCGGGGTGGAAAGCCCAGCCCTTCCCCAGGACCGGGGGAGGGGGGCTCAGAGCCTGGGTCGCCGGGCTGAAGCGAAGGCAGGCGGCCCAGGGAGTCCAGTCAGGGAGGCTCCCAGAGGCTGATCTGGAGGAACCTTCACATTAAACTGATTGATGGCCTGTCCGTGTCTGGGAGAGGTGTTTTGGCCTCGTGTCAGAGCCTCCATCAGACAGGCCTGTGCTATGAGAGGTTTGAAAAATGGCTCGGCTGAAAAAATGGACTCTGTTCAATAATAAATTATAATGATGATTTGTACTTATAGAGCATCCTTCAGCCGAGGGAGCTCTAAGTTCTTTATGGATATTAAGTCACCTTTCTCACAATAGAGAAAAGATAATAATTTTGTCAATTCAATATTTTTGTATCCCTTTTTTTTCCTTTACCGAGGGAGGAGGATGCTATTACAGAGGCGCTTTCTTGTATTAATTTGGAAGCAATAAGTCTTCCTTTCATTTTTATTCCGCTGGAATTCTCTTCTTATTGAATGCCACATCAGAAATTAAAAATGAATAGTGATGCCTAAAGTGCGCGTGTATGTACATTTCTATGTCTATGTGGATATAGTATCTATATAAATATTTAATTTTTATGGTTTAAGCCTTCTCCCTCAGTTTTCATGAGCTAGAATTTATTAGCTACTGAACAGTGGGGCTATTATTATTTGCTTTTGCACCTAAATGATTTAAAAGTCAATTATGAATTGGCTAAGGGGATTGGAGAACTGTGCGTGTAACACGGCTCCGCGATTTCGATTTGTTACCAAGTGTCTGGAATGAGGAAGTGCCCAGGGTGGGAAATAGCCCACAGACGTGCCATACGGATATTAAAGCGACCAGACAGAGGCCCTAGGTCACTGGGGTCACTGGGATGTGAGCAAGTCGGCCGGGTTTCATCCGAGTGGGTTGGGGATGGGGGCAGACGGTGCTGGAGGATATACAGGCAGACACATAAATCTGAGAATAAACCAGAACCCCAGGACTGGCCAAAACAATGAACGAGGGCCAGGCGAGCCCAAGAAGAACAAGTCATAACAACCAGCCCCGGCACTCTGGTCTGTCCCTAGCAACAATTAGAGCCAGCGCCAACCTCTGCCAGGGTCCCTGGTGGGGGGTGGGGGGTGGGGGTGGGGGGATAAACCTTCACTGCGTTTCCCGTTTCTCTGCAAAGTGCCGTGTTCTGAGTCTCCAAGGCACAGAAGCGGGCTGGATAGACGCCGGTAATAACCCCATTTTTGTTGAGCAGAAAATTCCCTTCTAGAAATGGTGTCTTTGAACATTCCAAATGGGAGATGAGAGCTTTCAGGTGGTTAAAAAAAAAAAAAGTGGAAACTAGCTAGGTACAGCTCGCGCCCTGGGCCCTCGCTGGGGGCTTTGTGACTCTGTTTGTGTGAAGGGCCACCGAAAAGCAGGTTATTTTCACCCAGGAATTAGCCAACAGCAAATGGTGCATCTTTGTTGACAAGCGGGGTGTCCACAATAAATTTTTAAAAGTGTGAGTGCACCGCGATGAGCACTGATAACAAATCTTGGGTCGTCTCCAGGAGCCTGGGCTGGAAGCTAGAAAGGATGAAGTCCTTTGGGAACGAGAGCCAGGCCTTCTGATGCCTTTTCACGTTTACCAGCTAACCAAGCTGCTCCGGCCTGTGGGGCTCGTGCTGCCTGGTTTTCAGTCACCTGACTTCTCAGCAGTCCCCACCGCTGAGCGCTTCTTGGACACTGTACGCATGCGCGCGCGCGCGCACACACACACACACACACACACACACGTGAGTACACGCACGTGCATACACGTGTACTGATGCTTCTACGCTTAAAGATACACATAGAAGCACACTTTCCTCTCATAAATGAAACTGGATGCACACTTATTTTCAGCATTTGAGTGACTTTTAAAAAGTTGGAGTTCAAGAGACAAGGCTGGTGGGGCGCCTGGGTGGCTGAGTCGATTAAGCGACTGACTTTGGCTCAGGCCACCATCTCGCAGTTTGTGAGCTCGAGCCCCGTGTCAGGCTCTGTGCTAACAGCTCGGAGCCTGGAGCTGCTTCGGATTCTGTGTGTGTGTGTGTGTGTGTGTGTGTGTGTGTGTCTGCCCTTCCCCCACTCATGCTCTGTCTCCCTCTCTTTCTCTCTCTCAAAAATAAATAAACATTTTTTTAAAATTCTTAAAAAAAAAGGCAGGACAGGGAAATCATTATTTTTCTGGTTATCGCTAAGATCAACCAACATCATTCGTCTCCAGTCCTAACATTAAAAAGAAAGTAACAAAGTGATAACAGTATAAAGCTGGACTCAAGTGTCATCCACAGAACCGTCCAGCTCCGTCAGTCCGTCCAAAGACAAACTGATTTTTTTCCCCTGAAGGAAGTCAGAGTTAACCTAGCAAACGGTCAGACAAGCATGCAGGGGAGGGGGTTCTTTGTTACTTGATTTGAGGTTCACCTGAGCATGGTGATTGGTCCCCGTCATGAGGTCTGCGCTGAGCCGCAAATTCCAAAGCCACGACCAAGACCCCAGTGAAGTTAATTAAGTTTGAGTCTCGGGCTAGTTGATGCTAGAATAAATCTAATGGGCTGTCAGCAGCCTCCGCCAGCAGAGCAGAGCTCCAGTGAGGAATTTCTCTGCAGTAAATATCACTTAAATTCCTCTCAAAGTTGGAGCTGGTGTCAAAGTCCAAAAAAGCAATATTCCCTGGCAACTGCTGTCAGGAGCGTGCTTGTGCCTGGCCATGCATCATCTGCGCACTCAAATTAGCAAAGAAGAAAGATAGTGAGTTAATATCACCCAGCTGACTGCTTCGAGAACTGCTTAACTGCAGCTGGAGAAATATGGAAAGGGCATGGCCAGTCATCAATGACCTCCAAATGACTAGACGCTCAGAATTTTCTGGCAGCCTGGGCGAGATAAATAATTCCTGCTGTGAAATAAATAAATTCCCTGAAATATTTCAGGGAGACCAACGGCTTTACTTCTTGCTCCCTGGGCTACAGGGAGCCGAGGAAGCACAACGGGTGCGGACGGAGGACGGTGGGGAGCCTACCTGGGGTTGTCTACTTTCTTTCTGCCTCGCTGCCCTCCAGGCAGGGGGGCGGGGGGGAGAGCAGGTGCCCCAGGAGGCTGACGAGGTGGGGGCTCTGGACGCGTCTTTGGAAGGGAAGGAAGGAGACAGGAAAAGAAGGAGGGAAAGGGGGAAGGGAGGAGGAGGGGACTCAGGAGGGGCAGAGGAAGGCAAGGGACGGCGGCGAAATCAACAAACGAGGAAATACACAAAAGCTGGGGAGAGAGAGGGAGGGGGAGAGAGAGGGAGGGGGAGAGAGAGGGAGGGGGAGAGAAGGAAAGAGTAACGAGATTCATGGCAGATGAATATTGCAGTCGGTAACTGTGCTTCTTTTGTTCTTTTTTTTTTTTTACATCAACTTGACGATTTTTGCCTTTAAAACAGAGACGAGCGAAGTTTCAGGTTAGCGCTGTCACTGGTTTCCAGCTAAAAAAACCAGCGGCCGAATTCCTCCCTTTCCCCATCTTCACTCACCCTGCTTGCTAGGCTTTCTGCTTTCAGAAGGGGGACGGAGTGGGGTGCTGAGAAAAACAGCTTTGGGGAGTTCGAGGTATCGGGGCCCCTACTCACTGCTTCTGGGATCAGCCTGGGGCCGGGTGCCCAAAGCAGGAGGCAGCCTGTCCTGAGATAGCTTCTCTCAGGGAGTTTGCGAAGGGGACGATTTCGGAGCCCTCAGAGATGTTCGGAGCTGAAGCCGAATTCCTCCTCCCCAGAACCCAACACACAACTCACGGCAGGGAGGCGGCTTCTGTCTTTGGAGCTAAGTGTTTGTAAAAAGCCAGTGAGAAATGCAGGCTGGGCAAATAAATAAGCCGCCTTCAGTACATCACAAACTGGGAGGCAGAACACTGTGGCCTCACGCTGGGCTCCGCGGCAATCCCAGGGTGATTTTGTTTCAGAAGAGTGGCATCTGCTTGGGGGGAAGTTACGAACTCATTATTTCCGGTTGTAATTGAAGTTTATCAAAGGAAGGGAATTTAACAGCAGCTTTATTAATGCCCAGTGAAAAGGCAATTGCTACCTGCCACACTTGGCATATTCCGGAGAAAAACTATGTGCAGCCAGACATTCAGCTGCAGGGGCTTCTATTTCTGAGGCAGTTATTAAAGACGCGTGTCTGATTAGCCAGAGTCAGGATTTCTGGGGTGTTCTGTGCTCTCGTGGAATGAGAAGGCCATCTCCAGGGTGTGTGCTCTTTTTTTTTTTTTTAATGTTTATTTAATCTTAAGAGAGAGAGAGAACAGGAGCAGGGGAGGGGCAGAGAGAGAGGGAGACACAGAATCTGAAGCAGCTCCAGGCTTTGAGCTGTCAGCACAGAGCCCGACGAGGGGCTCGAACCCACAGACCGTGAGATCATGACCTGAGCCGACTGAGCCACCCAGGCGCCCCTCCAGGGTGTGTGCTACTTAAGCCAGCAAAGAAAACATCAAACCTTTAGGAGCCCTTTTTAAATTGGTAGGATGTAGTCTTCACAGAAAAAGAACATTTATTTCGCTGGAGTGAATCACTAGTTTTACTTCAGGCAATAGGTCGGCATCCTCCTTCATTCAATAATCTTAGGAAATAAATCTATGTAGATTCAGGTCAAATTCCAGCCATTCATTTCAAGGAGGTCTACTTTTTTTTGTAAGTTTAAAAGTTTGATTCTGTTTGAAAAACTAATGACTCTTTGAATTTGGTGTTCGACTATTAAGTTGGCACAGATTTAGTTCAAGTGCGCGCTAACCTGGAGGCTGACGTTGCAGGATGAAGAGAAAAGAGATGCGAGTTACAAACCTAGATTCCAAATATCCCAGCAGAGGCCTCCATGGAGACCACTTTCATTCTGGTGTGTGCGTGTGAATTAGCGTGTGAGTGTTACACTCCCCTCCCCCAGGCTCCTTTGAAAAAAAAAAAAAGGAATGATGACTTTTTCAGGTCTCGGCTCCCAGCTACGAGGGCTTTGGGTGTTTGAAGTCAGAGGGGAGGCGGAACGAGCCGCGCTAATTGGGCGCGCCCTGGGGCGCTGCTGTAAAGGCCGCGTGGTATCCGGGCTTCTGAGTTTGCTGTCTGCGATTAGGAAAGGCCTGCTGGCCGGGTCCTGGGTCAGGCCGCAGCCTTGGCTGTGGTTCCCGGGATGGCTCCTGTCCGAGAGGGGACAGTGTGACCTTTCTTCTAAGTAGCCCAGAGCGGTTCCTGCTCGGGGACGCACGGGAGGGCCGCGCAGTCGCCCGGAAGGGTGACCGGCTGCCCGCCTCGGGGCTGGGCCCGCGGAAGGCGCAGTCCCCAAGCCCCCAGGGCCGCGGCTGCCGGGCGCACGTCACCCCAGGGTGCCCGAGGTGTCAGGCCCCGATGCTGCCGCCAGAAGGGACCATCCGCGCTGGGGGCAGGTGGGGGAGGGGAGACGACGATGGAGGACGACACGGCCGGGAGGGAAGCGGCCGGGAGGGCAGGTCTGTCGCCGGATCTGCCCCTTCTGCTCACGGTCACGTTCTGTCTGACGCCACAGACGCAGGGACAGAGGGAGGCCGCAGGCGGCGGGTGCCTCTCTCTGTAACTGGGTCTGCAGGCCCCAGGCACCCCTCCCGGCAGGGGCCGCCCCCCACCTCGCAGCTGCTTGCCCTGCTTCCTGCTTTAGTTTCCGAGAGGCGGCACAGGCGGGTGGGCAGTCGTGGGCTCAGCCGGGGCCGCAGTCCGGGCGCCCCCAGAGCGCAGCTTCGCCAGCATCCCCGCCGCCGCCGCGCAGGCTGTCCTCCCCGGGTCCAGCTGCCCGGCCCCCCTGCCCCCCGGCGACAGAGCTGGCTTTGGGAGTGCTTCCGGGGACCCTGGCCCGTGACGCCAGGACGCAGCCGGACCCCCGTGTGACCCTGCCCCGGGGTGCGAGCGGGACTGGGGGGCCCGAGTGGGGCGAGGGGGCCGACGGGCTCCGCACGGGCTCAGCTCTGCCGGGAGGGGACGGAGGCCGAGCCCCGTGTGACCTGCCCGCGCGGGGTGCCCCGCCGTCCCCGCAGCTCCTGCCGCCCCGCGCGCCCCCAGCTGCCCACGTCCCGCCAGTGCCCGCCTGAAGCCTGCACAGCGACTCGGAGGCTCAGTGACCCGAAGCGCGGCTCAGGGCGGCGGGCGGGCGCACCCAGGCCTCGAAACCGCACTTCCTCGCAGTCTCCGAATTCAAAGGCTTGTACTCGGACGCGAAAGCAGGGACAGGCTCGAGATGGAGCTCGCCCACGGTTTCGGCGGCCGAGATGGAACACCTCGCCGCGTTGCCTGCCAGTGGCCTCTCCCGCGGGGCATTTCCGGCTCTGCCTGTGCTTCTACATCCGGAGGTGGAACCGAACAGGAGGAGACCCCGCCGGGCCGCCTCCTCAGGACCAACCTGTGAGGTCGCTGAGCCGGCCAGAGGGCAGGCGGCGGCCGGGGCTCACGGGCGCACCCCTCCCCGGGAGACGGGTGACAGCCAGGCAAGCCGCCGGCCCCCCGCCGCCCACGGCCCCCCGCGCGTCCCCAGCTGCAGGCGCACAGGCTCTGCGGGGCCTTTGATCCGGGCACACGAAGTACGTCACAGGTGAGCACTGGCGGCGTGGGCTGCCGACTGACAAACAAGCCCCAGGAAAGCCTCGCCCTCCAGCTGGGCTTCCAGCCGCAGCCCCACCGCCTGCTGGAAACGCACAGGGGCCTTCTCCCCACTGGCACCCCCTCCCCACCCCCCAGCCCTGCTCGGACTCCCAGGAGCTCGGAAACAGCTTGACTAAGTCAGGGTGAGAAACTGCTCCTCTTCCGGCACCCTGCACACAGGGGCAGATTCCTCTGACGCTTACGTCCCCACCTCGACGTCCAGGACATAAAGCTCTTAGTCTTAACCTTATTTCTCCTGGGCAAACCTTTGAGGGGATTGGGGAGAGAGAGCTGCAAACGCAGAGACGAGGGAGGCAGCCCACTCCGGCCGGGCTCAGCCTCAGGGCCAGGGTTCAAGCAAAACCACCAGGCTTTATCATGTATTCATTCATCAAACCCCTATGACTACCTCCTTCATGCTGGCGCCAGCGAGGGGCCGGAGAGTCAGAGAAGAATAAAACATATTCCAGATGCCGTGGAGTTTAATTTTTACCGGGGACAGGCTCATCATCGAATAATTAGCAAACGTGTGTCCAGAATTGCTGTGTCTGAAAGTCAGAAATATTACCACATTAAATGTTACCTTTAAACAGAATGTTAACTACATTTTCAAACAATATGTTCGCTACGGTTTTCTTCAACCCGCAGACACATTATCAGGAAGTTTTTCTAAATTCAAAGCAATGTGGCCAAGTGTTGATGTGAAAAAATACAAGCAACACACTACAGCCTGGAAACACAGAGAAAGTACTGGATTTCTTGCACCCTTTTCTCTTCTTTTCTTTTATTTTGTAAAAACCTTGTAAAGGTTAACATTTCGATCCCTTTAAGGTAGAGGTACTTCATGTGAATAGGTATCTGAAAGTTGAAGGAAAATAGTTTGAATATATTATTTAAAAATAAAACGAATACTCTGTTTAACGATAAATTTAGGGGCATCTGGGTGGCTCAGTTGGTTAAGCGGCTGACTCTTGATTTCGGCTCTGTCACGATCTCGCAGCTCATGGGATCCAGCCCCACGCTGGGCTCCGTGCTGACGGCGGGGAGCCTGCTTGGGATTCTCTCTCCTTCTCTTTCTGCCCTCCCCCACAGGCACATGCACTCACCCTGTTTCTCTCAAAATAAATAAACTTAAAAAAACCAATAAATTTAACCCACGATACATAGAATAGAAACAGGTGCCCACTGAAGGGAGATTAGTTCTGCCTGAAGGAAGCCCAGAAGTTTTCCCAGCAGCGGTAACCTATGAGCGGAGCCTTGAATGCCGAGTAAAGCCCGTGAAGCTGGAGGGATGGGGGAGGCGTACAGGAAGCAGTGGGCCGGCGGCCCCTCTCGGGGTCATGCTCAGCCTGCCCGTTGTCGGGGTGTCAGCAGAAAGCTGCCCGGGATGGCGGGCCTGCCCCCGTCACCACCCATGAGAAAAGGCTCGGGCCCCTCCCTCGCTCCCAGCCTGGGGGGCTGCAGCGCCCCATCCGCTCCCTCATGTCCCCCGCGCACAAGGACAGCGGGGACGGTGGAGGGCACGTTTGGGAACCGGCGCGCTGGGATGTCTCCTCGTTATGAAATCCGGGGCGCTTCTCTTTCGATGGCCGCCTCAACAGGGCCCGCGGCAAGGGGCCTAGACTGTTCTAGAAGCGCCCTCATTTTGGAGGCAAAGAAGCCAGCAGAGTGAAGCACCTTCCCCAGGGACACACACGCGACGACGGCATTGGCCAAGGCTCTGGCGGTCCCTCTGCCAACTCGAAGGTTCTGTGCGTGCAGGGGGCAAAGTGCACTTGACCGCGAGCGCGGCCCCCACGCGGCCGGCCGCCCACCCGCGCCTCAGGTCCAAGCCGCTGTGTCACTGCCGATTCCCGGCTTCCTACCCGCAGCAGCCGGAGCAGAGAGCAGAAGCCACGGCCCTTGCCCTTCAGCAACTGCGGTCGCTTGTGCAGGAAAGAGCCCCCCGGACGCAGTGAGGGTGACGCACAGACTGCTCTTTGCACGGATAGTAACTAGGCCCTGCAGGTGGTGTGGACCGAGCCGGGCGGAAGGGAGTGAGCCGGGCCGTCGGCGGACAGTGGGGACTGTGCCCAGCACCGGCGCCCGGGCTCCGGCACCGCGGGGTGCGCCCCTAGCGGGGCGGGTGAGCCGGTGAGGGGCCAGGGTGCCCGCGCGCGTTCTGGCTGCACCGCCTGTTTTTTCCTCCTCTGCGGGTCATTCTGGGCCGTCTGGACACCAGCCCTGGCTGTGGGCCGCTCAGCCTGCAGGGGGCCGCCCACCGCCCGCACCCCCAGCCCCGGGAAGACCCTCGGAGCCCCCGGCCGGCCGGGGCCCGGGACGCAGCGCCCGCGCAGTGCGCCCCACCCAGCCCAGCTCCCGCCCTGCCAGGCGGCGTCTCACGCCAGCTGCTCGGCATCTGCCGGGACCCGGGGGGCTGCGCCGTCACCCTGGGCAGGCCCCCAGCACACGACGGGGTGCGAAGGAGGCCGGGCAGGAGCGTCCCCTGGCGCAGGGTCAGCGAGGGCGGCCCTGGTAGGTGCCACTGACGTCCGCCGGGCGCACACGTCGGGCGAGTGAACGTGGGGACGCGCGACGGGCCCCGGGGCTGCCGCCCGTCAGGGAGCCGTGCACAGGCGCTCGGGCGCGCCGGCCTTCATGGAATCTTCCAGAGCCAAGCAAGCAGAAGGCGCTGGCCCCGGAAGATGCCGCGCATGCGGCCGTGCGGGCGCGAGCTCACACACAGATGCCTGCGCGCGCCCGGAGCGCCGGGGGCACCGGGCACAGGCCGGGGCGCGGGGGGCCCTGCCGGGGACGCGCCTGTGCCGGGACCCGGCTCCACCCACTTGCGCTGCGTCTGCAAGTCCCGTCCTCGCGTCTGCCCTTCTCGTCCGACCCGGTCGGCGGTCCGCTCACGCCTCCGCTGGCCTCCGGGGGGCGGGGGGGGCGCCCTGCTGCGGCCCCGGGGGAGCGACAGTCCCCGAGCGGGGCCCATGGGGGGATCCCGCAGCCAGCGCTCTGCCCTCGCTGGGAAAGCCCGGAAACCAGCGGCCGAGCGGGGCTGTCGCTGCGAGGGCGGCGGCGTCGACGGCAGGTGGAGTCCCCCCAGTGAGGACGGGGACCCCCGTGCGCTCGCGCGGCGCGGGGCGGGGGGGGCGCGGGGGGCGCGGCCCAGTGGGCCGGGCGGGCGGGGAAAGCGGGCGTCCGCGGGGCGTGGGCCGCCCCCACCCCAGGCAGGCGGACCCCCGCTCCCAGGAGGGACCCTCGTGCCCCCCGCCCCCCCCGCCTGGGAAGCAGCCCCCCCCCAGGGCTCGGCCGGCGGCAGGGCTGGGGCGGCGCGGTTCGGGGAAGGGACCGCAGGTGGGGGCGGGCGCCCGAGGGCGGGAGTTAGACGCGAGATCACGGCCGATAACCGGGCCGGGAAGGCGGCTCAACAGGAAGCCTCGCGGGGGAGACGCTGCGGGCGGGGCTGCGCCCGGGCCTCGGCGCCCCTTCCCGGCCCGGCTCCTGCCCCTCGCGGCGGCCGGCGGCTCCGGGGCGCGGCCGGAGCGAGAGGGCGCCTGGCTGGGCTCCGGCACCCCGGGCGGACCCCCACCAGGCCAGGCCGTGGGGGGCGGGGGGCTGAGGAGGCGGGTGGCTTCTGATGGCCTGGGGCCCGCAGGACGGCTGGGAGCCCCCACCCCCGCCGGCTGCCCTCGCGGCACCTGCCACGCGCAGAGGCTTCTCCGCCTCCCTCCCGGGCCCCTGGACGGCCCTGGCCTCCCGTCGCAGCCCTGGGTACTAATAGCACCGATGGTGCCCACGCCGTTTGCCGGCGCTAATTGCTGTCAGTTCATAGGTAGATGTAACCTTATTCCCCAAACGGCTTCTAGTGAACGTTTCCGTATATGTTGGAGAAACTTCCAGACCCCAGTGAGTCATCGCTGGAAATGTACGAGCCGCAGCCCCGTCCAGGCATCAGTCCCTGAGCCTCCGCTTCCGCCTGCCCAGGGCTGTGCGCCCATTTCATGTGACTTAGGGGCTCATCATTCATGGAAATTAAGTAAACCCCCCCCTCCTACTCTCCTGGCTCCTTCTGAATTAAGTGTGGAGAACATTTTTTGTGTATATAGATATTGATTATCAATGTCAGTGTCGATATAGGCATAGATCTATAAACATTTTTATTGTGGTAAAGTGTACGAAATAGAATTTTACCATTTTAGCCATATTTTTTTTTTTAATTACTGAGAGAGAGAGAGACAGCGTGAGCAGGGGAGGGTCAGAGAGAGAGGGAGACACAGAATCTGAAACAGGCTCCAGGCTCTGAGCTGTCAGCACAGAGCCCGACGCGGGGCTTGAACCCACGAACGATGAGATTATGACCTGAGCTGAAGTCGGTCGCCCAACTGACTGAGCCCCCCAGGCGCCCCCCATTTTAGCCATTTCTAAGTGTACAGTTCAGTGGATAAAGTTGTTTGCAATCCCTACCACTCTGTTTCCAGAACTTTTTCACCATCCCAAACGAAACCCCTAACCAGATCAAGATTTCTGTACGTGTAATTACACATACGCAGCCTATGATATGTCTTTCCTTTTTCATACATAAATAGCACACAGACCATTCTAGAACTTGCTTTTTTCACCTACTTATCTTGGAGATCTCTCTATAGCAGCACATCCAGAAGTATCTGTTGTGTTTTTGGTTTTTTAAACTGCTACACGTGAATATACCAACATTTGCTCATTAGGTCTTAGCTGGTAGATGCTTACGTTGTTTCCATTTTTCTGTTTTTGCTCCTGCAGATAATTATGTAATAAACATCTGTGTGTGTGTGTGTGTGTGTGTGTGTGTGTGCGTGCACGTGCACGTGGGCATACCACGAGGACTTATGTGCGGAATACATTCAAGTCTCAGAGAAATGGCAAAATCATGCCTGGAACGTTGACATGAGGGGATTTGATAGAGAGGATTTCTTTTAAATCGTGTTAATGCTCAAGTGCATAATGTGAGGGCCGAGTGCTGTGTGCGGACGAACACAGGCCTGGCCTCCCATCCACCCTCTGCTACGCAGGTGCCTGGGGACCTCAGAGAGTCACTTGGCCTCCCCGATGGCCAGTGTCTTCCTCTGCAAAGTGGAACAAATAGGATGTGTCCCCATGGGGCTTAGGGCCCACCCTAGGCCCTCATTTTGACCAAATCTGTGAAGGCCTCTCTCCAAACCGAGTCCCATCCTGAGGCGCTGAGGACCGGGGCACCCACAGAGGGATTCTGGTGGGGACCCAGTTCAGCCCATAACAGAGCTGGGTGCTGAGCGCGTGGTCCTGAGTGATGAAAGGGCCCAAGAATTGAGGGATTTGCATCCTTTCACTACAAATAAACCACTTTCCGTGTGGAAACTACACTCAGATGAACTCAGACAAGCTGTGGGTGATCTTTACAGGCACCGGCATCCTGGCGGCCCAGCCCGGATTTCAGGCCGGGCCTGAGCTGGTCTGAGCGTCTCCCAGCAGCCTGGGGGCCGAGGTAGCCAAGTTCATTCCAACGGACTACTTTTGTCTTTTAAACGCCATCCGCTTTCTTGAAATTACAAAAATAATGCGTATTCGTTGTAAAACAAAAAAAAAGAGAAAGACCTACAATTGCTCCTCGTCTCATTCAGAGAAAAATCCACTGGCTGAGAAGGTTCTAACCAATGCCGCTAGCCCCATCGTCTAGCACTCTCCCTCTCCCATGCCCCCCCACCTCCCGCCACACCCTCTACCTCCTTGCTGCTCAGATACACTAGGCCTGGACCCACCACAGGACCTTTGCACCTGCTCTTCCTCCACCCTTCCTTCACGTATCCTCACAGCTGAGGCCTCTGACTATTCCTGAAGAATGGGATCCGTCTCTCTCTCATTTTGTACGTTCGGTAGTGAGTAGCCAGCAGTGAGACTGAGTCTTTTTATATGTTTATAAGCAGCTTGTTTTTCCTCCCCTGAGAACTGCCTATTTGAATATTTCTCTTGGACTAGCTGTCTTAGCTTTCATCTTTCAAAGTTTTATTGATTGAGTTCTAAGCCTGTGAAAAGCCTTAGGAATGAAGGTGCTGGTCACAGAGTTATTTACAGTGGTGAAAAATTGGAAACAAATGACCTTCAATGGAGAAATGATAAATAAGTAACAGAAGGATTACTACACGGCCATTAAAAAGGATATTCAGTAAGCCTATGCAGTAACGTGACACGTGAGATATAAGTAAGTGACATAACATGAAAATATAATGTTAAATTACATTTAAAAAACAATAGGTTTTTTTCAGGGAAAAAATTTCATGTAGAATAATTATAATTTATGAATAACAAAGACTTTGGAAGGCAGTCTGCTATCATGTTAATAGTGGCTCCGCTTGAATGTGGTAGTTTGGGTGGCTTTGATGATTTTGTACTTTCCTGCACTTTTATAATGAGCTGATTTACTTGAAAATAAAAAAGAAAAGTGATCATAGGAAAACTTGTACAATTATTGCACAAAATCATAACAAATTTCAAGGAAATAATAATATAAGAAAGGAATTATTTTTCCATAATCTTGTTACCTTTTTTTGTTTTAATGTTTTTATTTATTTCTAGGAGAGAGAGAGAGACAGCGTGAGCAGGGGAGGGTCAGAGAGAGAGGGAGTCACAGACTGAAACAGGCTCCAGGCTCTGAGCTGGCAGTCAGCACAGAGCCCTGACGCGGGGCTCGAACCCACGAACCGCGAGATCATGACCTGAGCGAAAGTGGACGCTTAACCGACTAAGCCACCCGGGCGCCCTATTATTTTTTAAATGCTTATTTATTTTTGAGAGAGAAAGAGAGGGACAGAGCGCGAGCAGGGGAGGGGCAGAGAGAGGGAGACACAGGCTCTGAAACAGGCTCCAGGCTCCGAGCTGGCAGTCAGCACAGGGCCCAACGCGGGGCTCGAACCTACGAACCGCGAGATCATGACCCCAAGCGAAAGTCGGATGCTCAACTGACTAAGCCACCCAGGCGCCCCATAATCCTGTTACCTTTAAGAAATCGAACAACTTGGGGCGCCTGGGGGGCTCAGTCGGTTGAGCAGCGGACTTCATCTCAGGTCATGATCTACGGTTCGTGGGTTCGAGCCCCATGTCGGGCTCTGTGCTGGCAGCTCAGAGCCTGGAACTTCCTTCAGATTCTGTGTCTCCCTCTCTCTCTGCCCCTCCCCTGCGCGTTCTCTGTCTCTCAAAAATAAATAAACGTTTAAAAAAATTGTTTAAAGGAAGAAATCCAGCAACTTGCTTTCTTCCTGTTTGCTGCGGAATTCTCGTCTATGGGAATATATAATTTGTGTGTAGCTACGACCAGATAGATATTTAGCTTTACAATGAAACACAAGCATTTGAAATCCAACATTCGAGGAAGGGGGGTCGAGGAGGCCTTGGCGGGTCACAGTAAGTAGCGAGAAATTACGTGGCACCAGTGTGTTCTGCAGGGCAAGGCTGTCTCCAGGGGCTCAGCCGCTAACGGCGCCGGCCGGGCCGGCCTCACATTCGGGAGCAGGCCGTCTGTCACGGTGATGCTGCAGGCCTCCCAGCCTCCCGCCCCCTCGCCCCTCAGGCCAAGTGTGGAGTTAGAAACGCATCTGCTACCGTGGTGTGATCCGCAGAGAAAAGGAGTCCGTCCCTTCTCAGCCTCCAGAGAAACCCCTCTCCCCAGCCCCGGGGACCAGGGACTTGTCCACGGTTAGTGCCAAATGGTGGTGAGGACTCTGGACCAGAGAGTATCTGGGCTACAGACTAGACGGGCCTGAGCTCAGCCCTGGATCTAGACCTTTGGCATGTGATGAGCCTCTCTGAGCCTCAGTTTCCCCAGCTGTAAAGGACTGAGACTCACATATGCTTCAGCTGAGGGTTACCATCAGCACCCAGTGCATCTATCTCTCCTGCTGCAGTGAAAGTTGTTCAACGAAAGGCAGCAGACCCCCTGGCGGGGGAGGGCTGGGTCCCTGAGCCGGGGTCACACCCCACACAGGCACCCGGACCTGCTGCCACTCTGCCTTCCTGAAAACACGTGACTTCCTGTTTTCTAAATTCTTAGCCTGCAATGTCATCGCCCGTTGTGTCTTCGCCTGGGCTGAGGCTGGGCAGCGTCACGACGCCGGGCTCGAGGTTAGGGCTGCAAAGGGTGGTCGGGGGGCTGGGAATCTGGCTGGTCCTACCTGAACTGTGGGCTTTGATGCCATTAGCGCCTGTGTGCTGAGAGCTTACCGGGTAGCATTTCGGGGTCACATACCCTGTGAGGGAGCTATGCCATTACCCCAGAGTCACACAGCTGCCTAAGCACCAGAGCCAGGCCCTGGACTCAAGGTCTCCACCTTTAAAGGCTTTATTCTTGCTGGGATACCTGAGCGTTTCCTCTGAAGCGGGAGAGAAGCCGGACACGGGAGAGATTGTAAAGGCTGAGCTACAGAACGGGGAGAATTTGTGTTCTTTGTGCCTCTGGAGGCACAACTAGATTCAAGGCTGTTTTTTAACAGCTCTGAAAATGAGCGAGCACTCTCCACCAGCGACTGCGGAGTGGTGAGCTCCCTGTCGCCCAGGGTATTCAAGCAGAGGCCGAAGGTGTCAGAGAAGAAATGCCCACAAAAGGTGGGGGCCTCTCTGGAGAACAGGCCTCCGGAGGCACCAGGAGACAGTGGGAAGACAAGGGGAGCCCCCGGCCATCGAGTCCGGACTGCGGCGAGCACGCCGGACAGTGGCCTCCTGACTGCGACAAGGGCAGGCTGTGGGCCGGGCTCCTCTTGTCCCCGGGGCTCCAGTCCGTGTCCAACACCAAGCGCCCGAGTGCGGGAGGCCAGCTCTTCCCGGGCTCCGGGTCAGCAGCTCGTGCCCTGCCCCGGATCAACTAGATCCACTTAAAACGCCTCTTTCTCGGCCTGGCCCGATCCCCTGGGAGCACCTGCCTGAGGCCTCCAGCCTGGAGGTGCTCCGGCCCGCGTGGACCGCGTCTCCGGGCCCCGGCGCGGTGGGGACGCGTGCGCGCCGTCGCCAGCTACCCCGGGGAAGGCGGAGCGGGCATGGGAACCGGGGCCGAATCCCCCCGCTTTCCAGATGTGCCGAGGACGGCCTGTGGGGTCCAGGCTGGAGAGATGGAGGCTCATGGGGTCAGATGCCACCCCCACCCCCGGTTCTCCCGCTTTGCAAATAGGGCTTGTCCCCTTCCGCTGGCCGCTGCCGCCGTCACAGCCAGGCCTGTGCTGGGAGGCTACTGTCGGGCTGTCTGTTTTCTTCAACCCACTTCTCTGATGGGAAGGCTGCATTTTCTGAACGGGAAATCATGTGACTGCTCAGCAGGCAGCGCCCTCGCCAAACGCCCGAGCTGCTTGGCTGGGTGGCCGCGCACACCCAGGGGTAAGGCGCGCCAGTGAAGCGCTACCCAGTGTAAACAATTTTATTTAAGTAATTAATTTTTTTTTTTTTTTTGAGAGGAGTTGGGGAAGAGCAGAGGGAGAGAGAGAATCTTGAGCAGTCTCCACATTTGGGCGTGGATCTCACAACCCTGAGATCAGGACCTGAGCCGAAATCAGGAGTCAGACGCTCAACCCACTGAGCCGCCCAGGCGCCCCTCCCGTCCTAGCCAGTTTAAACGCTCCTGATTCTATCTGACCCTTTCTCTCTCTCTCTCAAAAAAAAAAAATGTGTTGGTGGTGATTCGGGGGGAAAAAGTCATGGCGATAATGATAGCAGACACATTCTTATTACGCGCTGGGTCCAGCACCCCATAATCAGTATCTTATTTAATCCTCACCACCACCTAACAAGGCAGGTAGTGTTACTGGGGCTGAGGACAGGAACCGAGAGATGAAAACAATTCGTGTTGACCAGGGAAGCAGCCACCACAGAGGTGTTAAACACCGCCCGCCCGCCCGCCCTCTGGGCCGAGGGGATGCAGAATGTGTACCTGGATCAGGGGATGAGGCAAACCGAGCTCTGCCTTGGGGGCGAGGGTGCAGAGAAGAAGCTGGAAGCAGGAAGCGAGTGTCTCTGGTTCTGGGTCGGCATCCTGGAGCACGGCCTGCTGTCCGAGGGCGGCGCCCCTACCCCGTGTAAGCTGCAGCCGAAGCCGGGTGAGGGCAGGGACTCAGACCTTATATTAGACGTCATTGTCCTTGAGGAGGAAATTGACAAATCCATGTCTTCACTTTGTTTTCACCACAGCCTCAGGCTAGATATGATTACCCACCATTTTACAGGTGAAGACACTGAGGCCCAGAGAGGTGAGGTGACTTGTCCAAGACCACACAGCTACTTAGTAGCAAGGGGGGCACTAGAATCTGCCTGACACCCGACCCAGGGCTCCTTCTACGTCAACATCGAACCCTGGCATTGAGCAGATGCCCAGGAAACATTTAGCCAGTTACGTAATGGAATTAGGTCCCGGGCCCTTTGTGGAAGTTTCCAGGCTATCACTGCCTTCCTCAGGCCGCTGCTCGCAGCAGAGGCGCAGCCGGACTGGGTGGAGGAAGAGCCTTTCCCTGGGAATCGTGTTGCAGTTCACACCCTCCCCTGGGTGAACCACGCACAGCGTACCTGTCATCGGCCATGCAGTCCGGTGGCTCTTAGGAAGGAAAGGAAAACCTGTCCCTGTTCCTTCTCTCTGGGGGAGGAGACCAGTTCCCATCCCCTACTGAAGAAATATTTCTTCTCGTTTGTTCTAAATTTACTGTCCAGTAATTTTTCTGTCCTCATTTTATGGGACAGGCAGCGGAGCGATTTTCTCCGAGTCCTTTTCTGAATCTCAACCACCCCGTAAATTACCGCCGACACCTGGTCCCCAGTCCCTAAGACAAAAGTCACCGGGCGACGGTGGCCTCTGCTGGGGGCTGGCTTACCTCCTGGAGGGGCTCAGATGCCCACCTGAGGCCAGCGGGGGACTTCTGGGGCTGCCTCAGGGCCGGGGGGGTGGGGGGTGGGCAGCGGCGGGGGAGGGGCGCATCTCCCCCGAAAAGCCCCCACCGTCTAATGATCGTCCACCTTGTGCTCCAATGTGGGGGGACGGGGAGGCAGAAGTGCGGCCCGGTCTCCAGGGCTCACCCGGGCGCAGGGGACCTCAGAAGCGACAGGTCAGCGTGGGGGCGCCCTGTGGGAGGCGGGCTCTGCACCTCCAGCGGATGCAGAATCAGCCCTTGAGTCGCCAGGGGCGAAGGGGGTGGGTTAGGAGCCCCTTCATGCCCAGTGGAGGGGGCGTGTCAGCCCCGGGTAGGGGGGCGCTGGAGGAAGGGAGGGTGGGTAGGAAAGTCCTGGTGAGCGGAGGGGGGGGGGAGCTGGGCCTCGTCGGGGCCTGGGCACAGCTTGATGGGCAGTTGGGACTTAGTTCGAGTCACTGGGTCATCAGTAGTTTCCGAGCAGGGGCCGTGGGACGTTTACAGAGAGATCAGCGGCCGGCGGCCCAGAGGGGTCCTGAATTGGGGCGGGAGTCACAGGCTGGAGGGGAGGGGAGGGGAGAGCCCGGGGCACCGAGTCACCTGCTCACACAGCGGGTGGGAGAAAGGTGGGCAGGGCTGGCCGCAGGGGAGGAGGGCGCAGAGAGGGGGCGCACTGCCCGCAGGGCCTGGGGCCGCCTCGCAGGCTGTGTGCGTGTGTGTGTGTGTGTGTGCGCGCGCGCCTGGGGCCCCTCGCAGGCTGTGTGTGTGTGTGTGCGTGTGCGTGTGTGTGTGTGTGTGTGTGTGTGTGTGCGCCTGGGGCCGCCTACCATGAGCTGTGTGTGTGTGTGTGTACGTGTGCGCTGTGTGTGTGTGTGCCTGGGGGCCTCCTGCTTGGGCTGTGTGTGTGTGTGCGTGTGTGTGTGTGTGCAAGGGCACTTCGCAGGCTGTGTGTGCGCGTGTGTGTGTGTGTGTGTGTGCGCGCCTGGGGCCTCCCGCAGGCTGTGTGTGTGTGTGTGCGTGTGTGTGTGTGCCTGGGGCCTCCTCGCAGGCTGTGTGTGTGTGTGCGTGTGTGTGTGTGTGTGTCTGGGGCCGCCTCGCAGGCTGTGTGTGTGCGTGTGTGTGTGTGTATGTGTGCCTGGGGCCGCCTCGCAGGCTGTGTGTGCGTGTGTGTGTGTGTGTGTGTGTGTGCGCGCGGCGCCTAGGGTGCCTACTCGCAGGCTGTGTGTGTGTGCGTGTGCGTGTGTGCCTGGGGCCGCCTACTTGGGGTTGTGTGTGTGCGTGTGTGTGTGTGTATGTGTGCCTGGGGCCGCCTCGCAGGCTGTGTGTGTGTGTGCGTGTGTGTATGTGTGTGTGCCTGGGGCCGCCTGCACTTGAGCTGTGTGTGTGCGTGTGCGTGTGCGTATTGTGTGCCTGGGGGCCGCCTACTTAGGCTGTGTGTGTGTGTGTGCGTGTGTGTGTGTGTGTGCGGGCGCCTCGCAGGCTGTGTGTGTGCGTGTGTGTGTGTGTGTGTATGTGTGCCTGGGGCCGCCTCGCAGGCTGTGTGTGCGTGTGCGTGTGTGTGTGTGCCTGGGGCCGCCTCGCAGGCTGTGTGTGTGCGTGTGTGTGTGTATGTGTGCCTGGGAGCCGCCTCTGGCTGTGTGTGTGCGTGTGTGTGTGTATGTGTGCCTGGGGCCGCCTCGCAGGCTGTGTGTGTGCGCGTGTGTGTGTGTGTGTGTGTGTGTGTGCGCGTGCGCGCGCGCCCCGCTGGGAACGGGTTTCGGCGCGGCGCTGTTGGGAGGGTCTGACAGTCGTCCCATTGAGGGGGTGTCTTACATTAGAGCGAACATTACAGAAATGTTAGTTTTCACCCCGTTTAACAGAGGAGGCGCGAGCGAGGGTGAGTCGCGTGCCCGGAGCCCCGCAGTAAGGGGAAGAAGCCCGCCGTGGGGCTGCAGGCGGCCGCCAGGGGGCGCTCTGGCCTTGGGCGACGCCGCCGCTGGGGGCGCAGGGGTGGGGGGGGGCGAGGCCCGGGGCAGGTGCGCGGCAGGGGCCGAGTCGCTGCAAATTCCTGGACGGAAGTGGAGTCTGGACCGCGTCTCCTCACAGTGCAGTGAGCTCTGAAATAAAATCACGTTTATTTACTCAAAACATTTGCTGTATCCCGTTTTCCAAGCCTGTTGCACTAAAATGCCCGTGCAATGGGCTCCTGGGCGGCTGTCAGTTGAGCGTCCAACTTGGGCTCAGGTCATGAGCTCGTGGCTCGTGGGTTCGAGCCCCGCGTCGGGCTCTGTGCTGACAGCTCGGAGCCCGGAACCTGCTGTGGATTCTGTGTCTCCCTCTGTCTCTGCTCCTCCCCAAATAAATAAACACTAAAAAAAATAAAATGCAGCACTAACTAAATTGACCAAGGTTAAGAGGGCAGTGGGGGTGCCACGTGCGGCTTGGGGCAGGACAGGCTGGACGGGTTTCCGAGCGGTGCTTTGTGGGATGCGTCCAGTTCCACGAGACGGAGGGCTGGCTGCAGGCAGACAGAGGCAGAGGATATGTAGAGGGAACAGTGCATGCAAAGGCACAGAGGCAAATAGTCCGGAAGAGCAAGGTGTGTCCCCAGGACTGTAAGTGTGTGTGTCGGGGGGACAGGGACAGACAAAGCTGGGGCCATGGGCTGGGACTCGTGAGCAGCGGGAATGCCAGGTGCAGGCTGGGCCGGGCTCACCTTTGGGGCTTATGAGACTCCTTGGGGCCCAGGGGAGGAAGGCCAGCACCAGACCCCCCTCCACCCCACCCTGAGGGGGGCCGCTCAGTGCCCGGCACCGAGGAATGGGAGCCCGGAAGGGGGGTCAGCCCCAGTTCCCACAGTCCTGATGCATGATATCAACCCAACATGGGTCCTGCCCTCTCCCTGTGGGCCGGCCTTCGGGAGCCACACACCTGACCCGGCTGGTGGCATTCGTCCAGACACGGGCATCTTATTACAGAGGCTTCCGGGGTGCCTGGCTCACACGGACGCTCACGCACGGCTGGGCTGCCGTGGGCCTGACGCGGCAGGCCCGTGTCCACCGGACAGCTTCACCTCCCCCCACCTGGTTTCTGCTTCCCTTCCGCCCTCCCAGGACCTGTGGCCCCCCCTCCACCCCGAGGTGTCGTGTCCCGCTGTTGAGGGAGGCTGCGGTCAGATGGGGTGAGGGGACTCGGTGCAGCCCCCCGTGTCATGATGACGGGTCCCGGGGCCGCCCTGGGAGGGTGGGGCCTGCGCGGTCACCAGACCGGCTGCTCACTCTGCTCTCCTGGCCCAGATGCACAGAGCTTCGGCCTCCTGGACCCCAAACTGTGCTACCTGCTGGACGGAGTCCTCTTCATCTATGGCGTCATTGTCACCGCCCTGTTCCTGAGAGCCAAGGTGGGTGCCGTGGGCTCCCCAGCTTGCTGGGTGTTCAGAGGGGCCTCAGTCTTGGAAAGTCTCAGGCGTGGGCAGTGCCCGGAGCATGGTGTCCATGGCAAAGCAGGGACCAGCCGAGTGTGCCCCGTGGGCGGGCGGGCGGCCGGTGACCTGAGCAGCGGCAGGCAGAGCCCGGTGGGGGGGTCTTCCTGGGCAACCAGACGCACGTGCGAGCATCAGAGGCCCCGGGCGGGTACTGCTGGCAGCAGAGGGGCTTCGGGCAACTAAGCGCGGGAGGTGGGTCCTGAGGCCTTTCCCCAGGTGCTGCTGTCCCGCTGCTGCCTGGGGCCACCAGCCTGTCCCCGGAACCCCCAGGCTCCCAGTCAGTAAATGGAGGACCAGCCCAAAGCAGGGGTGCCTCGCAGAGGGTGGATTTCTCCCAGGGCGGGGGGTGGGGGGTGGCCATGGTGCCAGCGCGGGTGGAAGGAAGCTGGGTCCTTGCCATCACTTGGGTCCCCCAACTTTCTGCTCTTTGGGATTGTAGATTTTGGCAAAAGATTTTATTTGAAAAGCAGTCACACTAATTTTCTTTTTAAGAGCTCGAAGGGCGCTGCCCTGGGCGGTCTCCCAGGTGGTTTCCACCGCGCGGGCCTGTAAGACCCCCCCGCCCCCCCAGCGGAGAGAACGGAGCCGAGAGCGAGGTCGCGAGTGCCTCGGGCTGGTCCCGGAGGGACACTAAGCGAGGCAGGGCCGCCGGGGTCTCTCCTCGGAGTTGCTGTCCGAGGTCCCCGGGGGGGTGGGGGGCGTCCCGAGCCGCGGACCCAGCGCGCTAACCTCCCGGACCCTCTTCCAGTTCGGCAGGAGCCCGGCCGCCCCCGCGAGCCAGCAGGGCGCCAACCAGCTCTACAACGTGAGTTTCCCTCGCGTCCGCCCCCGCCCCGCCCCCCAGGGCCCCCGCCGCAGGCTGGCCCGGTGTCCAGCCGCCCGAGGGCCCGGGAACCCGGGACCGAACCCGCCGCGCGCTCCGGGTCCCGCTTGGGGCGTGCTGGCCAGTGAGCCTCCCACCCCCCAGCACCCGGCGGGTGCGCAGGGGCGTCAGTGGGTCTTCAGGGCCGCAGGTAAGAGGTTTCACTCTCCTGGGGCGACGGGACTCGGGTGGAATCTAGCTACACACGCGCACACGCGCGCGCACACGCACACACACGGTCTCTGAGATGCCGGTGCCCGGATGGGCCCGTTCCCGCCCCAGCCGGGTCCTGCCCCTTCCCTTGAGAGCTGGCCCGAGGGAGCCCCCAGCCCCCAGCCCCCCAGCCGGCAGCCTTCGCGTCTCTGACCCTTTCCCCTCGGTTTCAGGAGCTCAACCTGGGAGGAAGGCAGGAGTATGAAGTTTTGGATAAGAGACGAGGCCTGGACCCCGAGATGGGCGGACAGCAGGTGGGCGCCCCCGTCTCTGCCTGCGCGTGCGCGTGCGCTGCCCGGGCGCGGGTGCCTCCTCGGCGCCCCCCGCCGCGCCAGCCTAGCCCGCCAGGGCCCGAGGGCTCCAGCGCCTGGGGGGGGCGTTGCTCCCCCGTCTCTTCCTCCGTCCGGTGCCTCAGGCGACACCCTTGTACCCAAGGCCCACCCACCTCCCCTTCAACTTCTTGGCCGCAGTGGGGCCATCCGCCCCCAGAGGGACAGATCGGGTGACGAGGCCCACACCGGAAGGGCCCAAGGCCACTGGACAAGAATCCTGGGTCCTGGGTCCCCCCGGAGCACGGCGGGGCTCCAGGCTCCTCGTGGCTCTGTTCTCGGCTGTGAGCTCCGCGGGCGGGGGGGCGGGGGGCTGGGTAAGGCCAGGCCAGTGCCCTCTGAAAAGCCGGGTTTTAGGGCAGTGCTGCCTGACAGCGCCCAGCGGCGCCCCCACCCCTGCTTCGGGTCACACCTCCTCTCCCCGCCCCCGCTGTTGCTAGAGTGCGGGGGGCGGGGGGCAGAGAGGAGCCGCGGGTGCGTCTTCCAGCCTCAGCTCCCCTCTTACCTGGACCAGGAAGGGGAGGAGGGGTGGGGGCGGAGGGGGGCGGAGGGGTGGGGGCGGAGGGCGAGGAGGGTGGAGGCGGAAGGCGGGGAGCGCTCGCTGAGCAGTGGCTGGCCCTGTTCCAAATTAAGGTACTGAGCACCTCTCGTTTCGAGCCAGAAAGCCCGCTTGCAGGCTTGTGACCCGCGTGGCCCGCAGACTGGCTGCCCGCGGGGACCCCGAGGCTGCCCCGGGCAAGGCTGGGCCCAGGGGGCCCTGCGGGAAGTGAAGCCTGCGTGCAAAGGGGTGTGCAATGCCCACTAAGGAGCAGGGGCTGAGGCGGAGCTGAGGGGGCCCGGGGCGGGGCGGGGCTGCAGGAGGGAGCTGGGGGGGCGCCGGGCGGCCTGGGTGTGAGGCCGCTGCAGCCCCCCTCCTGCTTGGGGTCCCTGTTTCCCCACCTCTAACCTGCCCCTCTTTCCCAGCAGAGAAGGAGGAACCCTCCGGAAGTCGTGTACAATGTGAGTACGGGAGGGCAGGCTGGAGGGGGCCCTGGCGACGCCCCCACCCCCCGCCTTCACCCCGCTTGACCTTCCCGTGCCGAGTGTACCCCTACTCGCGGCCTGTGGCGCCGGCGGCCTGTAGAGCAGCCCTCGCTTGCCTCCCCCCACCCAGGCCAGTGTCCCCTGTTCGTGGCCCCCGGGGGGGAGCGGCCAGGTCAGGCTGGGCAGGAGCAGGGCGGCAGCGCCCTCCCAGGGGCTCCTGCTTCTAGAAGCGGAGTCCTTCCTGCGCGTTGCCTCCTCCCGGAAGGCCAGCCCCCCAGCCGGCGCGCTGACCGGGCGACCCCAGCCGGGCAGGCCGTCGAGGGGCGTCACCCTCTAGGGCAGCCCGCTGTCTTGGGCAGAAGTTGGTCAAATCCGTGTCCCTCGCCCTCTTCCTTCCCAGGCGCTGCAGAAAGACAGGATGGCGGAGGCCTACAGTGAGATTGGGGCAAAAGGCGACGTGAGTGCTGCTGCTTGATTCCCCAGCATTGGGTCAGGGGTGGGGATGCTCCCCGGGGGCTCCTCGGCGTCTCCCAGATATGCCTGCCGTGGGCCCCGTCCCCACCCATTCCTCACCTCACCTGTGCCGGGCGCGGGGCGCAAGGGGTTAATCCAGCTCTTCCGCACTTGCCCGGACCTAAGACACCACGGAAAGGCTGATGCTCTTTCAGGAGCCAAGTGGAGATTCTAAGACACACTAAGCTCTGTAAAAGCAAGTCGCATTTGTCACCATCAGGACTTATCATGGGGTGTTCAGTGCCCAGGACTTTGGGACCCAAGGCATAATGCAAATGCAGGGTCCCTTGTTCATAAAAGATTAAAAATTTCCAAATGGTGAGAGCAGAGCACTGACCGTCCCAGGCAGGGACTGCAGGGGTGACGTGTCCACCCAGCAGGCCTGGTCAGGGCTCTACCAGGTAGGTGGTCTGAGGTAATCCCCACAATAACCCGGTGACACATGTGTGCTGCCCACACGGGAGGTTAAGTAACTTACCCAAGTTAGTAAGTAGGGGAGCCCGGGGGCGGGTGGACTCTGCAGCCGGAGCCCACAGCACTATCTGGTGGCCATTCCCGGTGAGCATGGATCCGTCGCCAGGAATTCTGGGAGTGGCAGGGAGGCCGGGTGATCCCAGGGGACAGGCGGCGCGGCCAGCCCCCGTGCAGCCCGATTCTAGGACTCCGGTGTCCGGGCGGACCTGCGTGGCTCAGAGCAAACCTGGGCCCCGTCCGAGACGAGCCTCACCTGACTCTTCAGGCCCGAGCACCTTTCCAGCCCGGGGTGGGGGTACCGGCTGGGAGACTGTCATCTCCGGTTCGCTGGGGGTCCCTAGAGTAGAGGCCTCGAGCCGGGGGCCGCTGCTGACTTTCTGCCCCTGTGTGTCCCTCCCACAGAACCAGCGGCGGAGAGGGAAGGGCCATGACGCCCTCTACCAGGTAAAACCCAGTCTGCGCCGGGGGTTCTGTCCCTGGGGGCCGTCTAACCAGGGGCAAGGCTGGACGCCCACGTTCTGCTTGCTGGGGGCAGAGCTGTCGCTGTCGGCTGGGCCGGGCAAACCCTAGGCCCCGGCGCAGGGCCGGTCAGGGCTCGGGAGCCCCCGGCCCCCGGCCACGGACGAGCGGCAGCTGCCCGGAGGCTGCGTGGTCCTGCCCCGGGCGGTGGAGGCCGAGGACACCCCGCAGCCGGGAGCTGCCTCTCCCCGCGCCGCCCTGCGCCGTCCTGGGCCCTGGGCCCTGGGCCCCGCGTCCTCAAACCAAATGCGCCGGGCGGATGGGTGGGAAAACTGAAGGACAAAGAAAATCAAGAGAAATAGCAACTTTAAAAAGAAAGCGCTGTTGTAGCCAGGAGTCTGGTCTATGCAAATCAGTGTGAATAATTATGCAAACGAAGGCGAGCCCACCTACTTCTCTAAACTGTAGCCCCCAGCGGGTCCTGACTTGGCTCCCACGTGGGGTGCGGCTCCGTTGCTCTGTCTCCGGGAGCCCCGTCTCCTCGTGACAAGTCCTGGCTCCCCGGAGGCCCCGGTATCAGGGACAGTCGACCGAGGAGCGAACCCTGATGCCAGCTCCGTGTTTGGGGGGCGTGGGGGCTCCCCTTCCGCTTCGGTCCACGAGGAAGCTCGTCCAGGCCCCGGACGCTGCAGGGCTCCGTACCTGGGGGCTGGGAGAAGGGGAGGGTGTTGCTGGAAAGGAATCGCTCCGCGGCCACTCCCAGCAGGGCGCAGAACCCCTTTTCTGGAGCTTTCTGGGCCCGGCCCCCGACCCAGGGCACGACGGGACCATTCCGAGGCGTCCGGAAGCCCCTCGTTGGCCTCCAGGCAGCCTGGAGTCTGCACGGAGCTCCCGACCCACTTTTCTTTTCTGATTGGCTTTCACTAGGGGCTCAGCACGGCCACCAAGGACACCTACGACGCTCTCCACATGCAGGCCCTGCCCCCTCGCTAGCAGCACCCGGCACAGGCCACACCCGAAGGCACCCAGCTTGGGAAAGACACGGGATAAAGCGTTTGCACCCGGTTCGCTCGAATTCCTTCCCCACCACGGCGTTCCTCTTTACGAATAGGATGCTTCGCGTTGTAACGTTTGCCGCGTCCAGTTTGCGCCCGTCTCCCGCAGAGCGCGTGGGCCCTGGCCCCCCGGGGTGCGCGTCCCCAGGGCCGCGGCCGGCCGTGGGGAGCCCGTGGTGAACCCGCAGGTTCCCCGCCTCGGGCTTCCTGGCGGCCGTGGCCCCGGAGGCTCTGGGCCCCCGCCTGGGAGACGGTGCACACCCCTCAGCCCTGCTCAGTCCGTGTTTCTCAAGTCCCTGGGGCGCCCCGAGGTCAGCGCGCCCTGATGGGCTCTGTCGTCCTGCCGCCGCGGGGCGGCTTTGCTCCTGCTGTAGACCCGGCCGCTGTTGGCATCTCCTGCCTTCAGGTCAAGGCCACTTGTAACCGGGGGGGAAGGGGCTGTTGTGCGTCCCCGTGGAAGGTCTGGGCAGAGGGGGCCGTGGGAGGGGAGCGGGGACGTCCGCAGTGGATGGGGTGGGGGGGTGCGGGGGACACAGGAGGAGGCCGTCTTCGGTCGGGCCCTCTGGAGAGGCCAGCGTCTGCGGCCCAGGCGCTCAGGGACCCAAGAAGCCTGTGCTTGTCCCCTTCCCCCCCCGCCGCCCCCGGAGCTCGCACTTTCCTGGGGGAAGCGAGGTGAGGTCAGGCCCAAGCAGACGCAGTCAGTGCCTTTACAGGTGCGAAGCCAGTGCGGGGCGAGGGAGGGGCCAGACCACACTCTGTCCAGGCACCCGGCCAGGTCGCCCTGGGTGAGAGACAGCTGTCACCGGGAAGGGTCACCGGGAAGGGTCACCGGGAAGGGTCACGGGGAAGGGTCACGGGGAAGGGCTCGGCGGGAGCCCCTTGTGATTACAGCGCACGAGCCTATGAGTGGGAAACCCTCTCTGTCCGCTGGGTTTTAATTTATACTCCGTTTGCTGAAGCCTTACTCTTGCATAATAAACGCTTTGGTGGAAACGCTTTTACTCCGAGCTTTATTTCCGCAGTCCGGCAGGTGATGGTCATTTGGTCGTCGGGCAGCATCTGGTGCTCTTGCACCAAACTGGTGACTTCCAGAGAGCGGCGTGGTTCCTTGGGAGGTGCAGGTGGCCACAGGCACACCTGTGTGGGGGGAGGGCTGGGAGTGGCCCCATCTGCGCCGGCGGCCGTGCCTAGGGGCCCTGAGTGCCGTACCAGGGGGCTGGAGTGCAGGGTCCCCGCACCGGAGCCCAGCTTGGCGCACAGGGAGGCCAGCGAGCAGCCAGTCAGCAGAGGGTGCCTGGGACTTGCAAACGGCCGCTCGCGCGCGGCACCGAACCCCAGGCTGCGGGCTTGGGGAGGGCGGGAGGGCGACGGAGGTCTTTTTCGGCCAGGTTCCCTCTGCTTGGAGCGACTGTATATGTGGCCCCCACTGCCCAAGCCAGCAATGCATGCTGGGTAGTCTCTGAGATCAAAACCCAAGGTCGCGGCTGGTGTGAGCAGCTGAGGTTCCGCAGGAGGGGCGTGCATCTGTGGGCATGTGGGGACCGACTCCGAGGAGAAGGCATGCAATTTGCAGCCTGGCCTCACGGGGGTGGGTGGGGGGGGGTGGGAGTTCAATTCCTTTCGACAAATACTTGCCCTGCACCTACTATTTCTGTGCCCAGAGCTCGCAGGCAACCGCGGGGACAGACGCACCGCCAGACTTAGGGGCCTAACACGTTGCCATTGGATTCCAGGCACGTCAAACCATCACACAGCTGTGTCACCACAAGCACCGGCCAGGCAGGGGGAGTGGCTGCCAGCGGGGGGTACAGCCCGAGCCCCCACTGGCCGCAGGGGGAGCAGGGACGTGTCGCGGGTGGAGGGCCTCTGAGGAGGGACGGAGCGCAGGCTGCAGGCCCTCATCCTGTACCCTGGTCAGGAGGCGGGGGGTGGGGGTGGGGGGATGGGAAGAGGTTGTGCTCGCTGCCTGAGCCCTTGGGGGCTGCTCCTCCTCTGTCTTCCGCTCCTGCTCCCTGGGCGCTGTAAAGACCTCCCTGTGGGGGCGCCTGGGTGGCTTGGTTGAGTGTCCGACTTTCACTTAGGTCATGATCTCGCGGTTCGTGGGTTCGAGCCCCGCGTCGGGCTCTGTGCTGACTGCCAGCTCAGAGCCTGGAGCCTGTTTCAGTCTGTGGCTCCCTCTCTCTCTGACCCTCCCCTGCTCACGCTGTCTCTCTCTCTCTCTCCTAGAAATAAATAAAACATAAAAAAAAAATAAAAAAAAAAAGACCTCCCTGTGGCTGGATTCACCTGTTAGTCAGAGTGAGTCAGCCTCACACCCTGGACCTAGTTTCAAGGTCCGCCGAGGTACATGCAGGCTGCGTGACCCGTATGGCTGGCTTGAAAATAAGAGTTTGACTCAGTTCCATCAAGAATCCAGCTCGAGGCGCGGGGAGGAACGCCGGCAGCGAGGCGTGGGTGCCACGGAGGGCCTGGGCGGGCGCTGCCAGCTCGGTGAGAGCCACCGTGCTGGGGGGAGGGGGGAGAGGGAGCCCCAGGGTCCAGGGGAGGCGTCCCGTGCGCCGCCCAGTTCCTGCCCTTCCTCGGCCCTCGGTCTCCTCTCCAAAGCCAGCTGGGCTCCTCCATCCCAAGAAGTGGCTGATTGGATAAGATGTGCCATCAACTTACCTTAAGTAAAAACACCCAACTCTCGAAATAAACGTCCATTGTAGGATGCAGCCCTGTTTCGTGTTAAAATACAAAGATGGGTTTTAGAACAAAGGAGGGCATTTCACTTACATTGAGGAACCCAGACATTTTGTGTGTGTTAGTGTGCGTGTGTGTGCACGTGCGTGTATGCAAATTAAAATGGAAGCTTTCAGTATTTTTTAAAAAACTGCATTCGGTTGATGGCACCGACGTCAGGTAGGGCGTGATCAAGCCCTCTGCTTCCTGGACTACGGCTGGAGAAGGGAGGCACAGGACAGCTGCCAAGCCAGGCAGGTGACCAGTCCCAGCTGACAGGAGGCTCCGCAGCGGACCTAGCGCCTGGCCACCGGGGCCGCTGTGCAGCCGCAGACGTGTCCCGTCCACGTGACTCTGTGCATTTTAGCAGCCTGGTGCCAGGCGTTTCCGTGGGCCTTTGACTGCGTTCTGGCCCCAGAGGCCCTGTAACTTCAAGGGTTGGTTCTTGGAGAGGAGGCCACCCCCCCACCCCCGGGGAACTGAGCCGGGCCACGCCACAGCGGGTAAGGGGCCCCTGGGCGGACGCTGATGGGCGCTCCATCCCCATCCTGTGGGGTGTGACAGGCGGGGTGGCTGAGGTCTTCCTCGCGCGGGTGAGCACGTCACTGTCGCGACCAGACCGAAGGTTTCTGTTAAAAACTCCAAATTGTTTTAAGGAATCAACTTCCCACACTTACACGCAAGCTACAAATCCGAGGGGGGGATGGTACCCTAGTCAGGTGACGTTGGGGACAAGGGGAGCCGATGTGTGCCTGCCCATCCTGGGCCCCGTAGAGGGCGACAGCACAGCAGCTGTGTCCCCCACACACACGTCAGGGAGTGTGCACCTGCGCACGCACACGCACACACACACACACACACACACACACACGGACTTCGTCTGCACACAGTAGTGAGGCAGGAGAGTTAGCTTCCCAAAGCCCTTCGACAGGCTGAAGGTTTCTGTCTGTGGGAAATTCACTTTCCGATTCAAACTTTCAGGGGCACCTGGGCAGCTCAGTCGGTTGAGCGGCTGACTTTGGCCCAGATCACAATCTCAGGGTTCGTGAGTTCGAGCCCTGTGTCGGGCTCTCTGCTCTCAGCCTGGAGCTGCTTCGGATCCTCCGTCTCCCCCTCTTCTGGAGAAGCCCAGGGACGCACGTGCAGCATGAGGTGGGAAATGCAGGAGGGGCACGGAGGGTGGGAAAGTCAAGTTCACTGCCAGGTCTGTCATCAAAGACCCGGCTTTAGGACCAGTCAAGGGCCTGTGTGTGAGGTCACACAAAGCCCGGGGTGCGGGGCCGCGTGATGCTGGGCTGCAAAGGCAGACGGAGGGCAGCAAGGAAACGCCAACAGTGTGAAAACACTTGGAAAAGGGTTTAATGATGTTTTACAACAGAAACGAACTGTACAGTTACAGTAAGTTTAATATATATATAAAAATTACAGCAGACAAATCCATCTACACAAAATCTACCATTTCATTCTGACTCACTGTCACCTACGCAATCTCTCCCAAGCCTACAGCCCCTGCGGAGGCCCCGGGAGGGGGAATCATATAAAGGGCACTTTTTAAAGAGACAGCACCGCTCATATTCCCCACCACCTCCTCAGGCCTCGGAGGCACATCAGCTAATTCCCCAAAGTGGAAAGTTGCTTGTGTTTTGGGTTTTCAAAATCAAGAAACCGTGTGTTTCCCAGGGGCCCCGGTAACAAGGTCCCCCGAAATCCAGGTTATCAGCAGATTCTTACAGAACATTCCTATGGGAGGGGAAACGGCTAACCGGGCACTCTGGGGCAGTGAGGCGACACAGCAGCCACCAGGCCGGAGGTCACCTAAGGAGAAATGCAAAAAGACTCCCAATCAACTACTCAGAAATTGTCACTGCCTCATTAGAGCTGCTGGACAATTTTGGAAAGAATCATTTACACCACATCTTAAGTTTCCACAAAAGAGAACTCAAAACTCACATTTTAAACTTAAGTACATAAAACAAAGTTTTGGGAGGCTAAGGGGCCAGTCCCCCCTTATGACCTTCCCTTGACAACAGTGGAAAAACACCCCTGAATCAATATTAAAAAAAAAAAAAAAAAAAGAAAAGAAAGAAAGAAAGAAGAAAAGAAGAGAAAAAGGAAGAAAAGAAAAAGGTGGCGGTGGTGGTGGTGGGGGCTAGTTAAGATATTTAGTTAAGATAAGCTAGTTAAGATATTTAAAGACAAAGAGGAAAGAAAAAACAGCATCTTTAGGAAAACACGATCACTGTCTCTTTAAAACAAAACAAAAACTGTCCCCAGTTGGGAACAGTAATCAGCAAATATGCAATCCAAATTGAACCTGGTGGAAGTTTATTACTGAATATTATGTACACTCAGAGCTTTTTCATTTTCTTTTTTATTATGAACACCTAGGCAGTGAAAACTGTTAATACATACATAGACACACCCAAAACATACAAAAATACTATTATTTCAAACTACTAAGAATAGGACAGTTCAGTTATTTTCATGCTATGACTTTAAGAGCATTACACTGAAACAAACAAGAAGTTAAACGACATTTTCTTTTTTTTAATATCCCAGAAATATACCAAAATATACATCTAAGCTTTGGAATTACTGAGGTTACACTAATGCAAGTGCTGGGTAATCGTACTTAATACGCAAGTCTAAGGTTCTGCAGGAAAGAAATCATCTTTGGTATCTGCGTCAGGCTAATATTATTAACATTTGGATTTTGCTTTGGGATAGAGCTTGTACGACCCTAGAACCAAATACCCCCCGCCCCCAATCAACTGAGATTAAAAAGATCCATGTAAAAAGTTCCTTCATTTGCACCCCCCCACCCCCACCCCGAGTTAAAAAGTCACAGGCATCTACCTAGCACGAAGGTTGTGAAATACAATGCATAGTTGCGGTGGCGCTGCAGAAAGGAAACCGACTACGTCAGGAGAAAGGAAAAGCTCGATAATCATTCTGCATGTTTTCTCACAAACAGGGTGGCCACTTCCGAGCAGTTCCAGGTCAGGAAAAGAGAAACGGCTCGGAAGGGCACCTCGGCGCGTACTCACGGTCATGACCCCAGCGGTCCAAGCACCCAGCAGAGCAGCCAGTCCTGCACCAGAGTCTTCAGCGTCCCCCCCGCTCTGTGGGTCTGGCGGTCCGAGCCCCCGTGCAAAGGCCCTGTGGTGGCCATGGCGGCTGTGGGGCAGATCGGCACGGTGATGGCGGCTTTTTAAAATTGTTTTTTGGAAAAATCGGAAATGCCAATGTGTTCCACGGCGCTGGCCAGAACCAATACTACTGAGGACGCACCTCTGCAAACCCGAACACATGGAAAATAGACCCCGCCCCCCCCACCCTTCCCATGGATTGGAGCCCCCCCACCCCCACCCTCACTCCTCGAAATGCCAGGACGCCACAGACTGGATTGATGCTGAAGACTTCTCTTTTCTTTGGTTTTTTTGTTTGTTTTGAGTTTATACAATCATTAAGGAATCTTTGGTTTTGGCTGGAAATTTAAAAAAAACAAAACAAAACAAAGAAACCACCCTCCCCTGGCTTATAGCAGCAGTATGAAGACCTGGCAAAGCTTTCTTTCAACACTGGGGGTGGGGATTGAAGGTTGGGAACTACATTCAAAGAAAAGGTGAAAGGGCCGGGGATGCAGCTTCTAAAGAGCCCGTTGGATACAAGATTGTCAAATAATAATAATATTAATAACAATAAAAACTTAAATATTTGGATTTTTTTTTTTTTTTTGGTCATGACAAAGGAAAAAAAGTGAAATGTGTATGCAGCAGTCAGCTTAAAGGAGCCTTTGGTGTCTTTTCCCTTCCACCCAAAGTCCTGAAAATGAGCAGAACCCTGAGGCCGCAGAGGGGAACAGGATGCCCCCACCCCAGCAGGTGGGGGCGGGGAGAGCTGGCCAGGCCCTGAAGACAGGGGTGCGGGGGGTGGGGGGAGAGCCGATGTTAAGAGACCTGCGAAGACCCCTTGCAACGAAAAGAAAACAGAAGATTGCAATTTGCCCTCAGTTTGCAGTAGCTTTTCAGCAGCGACATTCAGAGGCTTGAGGAGGTCCCGCCCTAGGCTAAGGCCCCGTGATGCTAGAGGCCAGAGTTCAACGTCACTTAGAGGAGGGAGGGCGGACTTGGCAACTCTGCGGGGTTGAGAACGTGAAAGCAGGTTACTCAATCACGAGTTAGAAATGAGGTATACGACAGCCCTGGACTTGAGGTGGGCGGAAGGCCCACCCCTGCCCACCCCGCCTTTGCTGCTACCGTAGAGGAAGGAGGCGGGCCTGCGGTCGAACGCGGGAGGGGGCGCGGGGCACCGACCCTGGGGACTGAGTGATGCACACTCGTGCCCTCGGGCAGAGGCAGGAAGAAGTCGGTCTGGCCTCTCCCTCTGTCTGGGGCGGGGGTGGGGGGGAGGCGCCCCACTGATGGTAATATGCCTGCAAAGTCTTATGCTCCCCTCCTCCCTGCCCCTGCCCGCCCTCAACATGTGCAGCTGTGAACGCAGCAGGGCTGGCATCGGTCCCCTCAGTTCTTAAAGAGGTATGCGCCTTCTGCAGACCCGCGCAGGGTGAGCACCGCGGATGGGGCGCCCCCACACGCCTATGGCCACAGCCTTTCCTGCCCTGGGAGGGTGTTCAGACCCTCAGAGCCCTGGGAGGCCTCGGGGGAGGCGTGGCCTTCCCCACGCTGGGCTCTGTCATGTTTCACTGTTTCATTCGAAGGAGATTCCAATTTTAAAGAAGTGTTTGGACATCTCATTTTCCGCACAGCACTGTATCCGGCTGTCTGCCTGCAGACTCTGGGATATAACGTTCGAGAATCTCAATGCTGCTGCCAGGTTATGAAAGAAGCTTTAAAAGCTGCTTTTGAAAGGTTGTGGCTGATTTAAAACAAGGATGAACAAGTAAACAGAGAAAACGCGGGAGGACTTTGCAGCAGACCTCAATGTATTTTACGATAAATCACTCTCGGGGTCTGAACTATTTGACAGCGTCCTGGGTCTGAACTAGAAGGTGGTGCCGGGTGACCGAGCCCAGTGCCGGGCGGGCAGACCCAGGGACACAGAAAGAACTAGACACTGGAGGTTCCCTTCCGTGCTCCTGTAGCTTCTGGTTCAAGTGCTCTTTCCTTCAATATCCCCATCGCCTACTTACACACCCATCTAGAGCTGTGCAAAGTCACACGATAGTAATACCACTTTCATATCATGTCAGAACCATCAGACTATGAGTAAAGCTTTGGTGAAGTTCTGCAACCTGATCGATTTTTGACAGAACAGTAAGAGAGTAATAAATGTCGTTTCCCTTTCTCCCTGTCTGTGCCCCATCAATAACACACCGAGACCATGAACTTCTTAGCTCCCTGGACTTGTGTGCAAAGCCACTGTGGGACAGCACAGCTCCCTGGGGGAGGGGGGGAAGTTCTGGTTTTCCATGTGCACCCAGATGACATCTGGGTGTCATGTGAACTCAAACAGGCTGTCCTGGTCCTATTGATAAGTGTCAGATAAAGGGAAATGCAGAAAAAACCTCTATCCCCAGCTTTGGCCCCACCCCCACCCCCATATGCCAGCAATTCTAAGAACATCACTGCTACGCTGAGCAACTCTATCCGCCTTTACAGAGCCAGCAGAGTGAACCTAAATTAATCTCTTTTCCAAAGCCAGGATAAACCAAGACGTCCTTCCAAAAGTGGGTGGGGGAGGAGAGAAAAGAGGGGAGAGGAAAGGAGAGAGGCGCAGGTGCAGCTTTTCCCAAACCTCAGTCTCTCAATCCTACGGTCTCCGCCTGTTCTGAGAACGTGAGCACGAACAAGGACACGGCGGTGCCTGGTGCCCAAACCAAACCCCACTCGCGTGCTGTGAGACGGATGGCTCATGTAAAAAGAACCTTCTGGGAGGCAGAGTCTGCATCTGAACGTGGGGAGCCCACACAGTGCGACCCGGAGTCTGGGCAGGGAGGGCGCTCCGATTTTTCCCACACCAGCAGGCCTCACTCCCGCCCCCACCCGGCACCGTGCTGTCCTCAGTCCGGCCGACCTACCAGTGCCTACCGGTCCCGCCTCGTCACGCGCGGGAGGCAAGCAGGCTGGCTTTCAACTGCTCGGGTCGGTCTCACCTCTGTTTGCATCTCTGGCCTAGACCGAACTAAGCCTTGGCGTGAGAAAAGGGAGGCTCTAAAATGCTGACAACACGAACAGAGGGAGACAGGAAGAACGAGTCTTGCTGGGGTTTCCCTAGACGAAGATGCATCGCGCGCTTCTCTCTCCAAATTACATGGCGCATGCCTACTCCCGCCTGTTTCTCGGCCACGGCCCCAGGTGTCTGCACATCCGTCCTTCGCCCGAGCTCTTGCTACACAGAGAGGTAATGAATCCTTAGGAGGGACTGGCGGGGTCTGGGGGCAAGAGCGGCCACAGGAAGGGGCATATACCTGCCTTACGGGGACCCGAGCCGAAAACACAGGCCACGTGTAATCTGCACGCCACCACCACACACACGCTCCGTGCGGCTCCAACCACGGAGAGGTCAATGGATCCGCAACCCACTGCAGGGATAATCAAGTTTCCTTTGGCAAAGACAGATACGAGGAAAAACGAACACACGTGAGCAACATTTCCCTTCTAACATAATCAATTTCTCCTCTCCCCACCCCCCCCTATAAATTGTAGCCTATAAACAGGATCCCAAATACATACAGCATCAATCAGGTGTATCAGTCGTAATAAACATCAGTTCAACTAAATGCTACAGCTAGAATTATTTCCACTACTTATAAAGTTTATTTCTTTTTATTTGGTTTTTAGATTAAAACCAGGTCTGCAACGCTAAGCTATGCTGAGGTATTTTATGAAGGTGCCAGAAGCTAGCTGTTACCCACCAGCGTTACCTTCACAGATGAAGGCATCACTGTTCGAAAAGAAACGAGGAGGAGGAGGAGGGAAAAGGGGCTCCAGGTTACAGAACCAAAGTGAGACTCGCTCAGTCGCTGCCACCAGCCAAACAAGGACCTGGGGGCCTCCAGAGTGAGGACAACGAGAGGAAAGCACCAGCTCGCAGACCATGTGGAAATCTGGGTGTAAATGGACAGATCTGAGAAACAACACATTCCCTGACCTGCTGATGAAACCCTCTCAAACACCTTACTGGAAATCTCAGGGGTGTCCCATCTAACTTCTTTGGATTAAGAATGAGACAGGACAGGATTAGTATCAGCTTTTATCGATAAAAGCAGTTTATGTACTTCTCTATTCCTGTCCAAGCTCACATTTGTACTGTGTGAGCCATGATGCAAACCTGCATAATAGTGGATCTTAGGTATTTTTCTTCCAAGAATGGCAAAGACTTTTTCCTTCTCAAAACTGAAGGTAAATGCTAAGATTTCCCATTTTAAAGTGTCATCTTCAAGATGTTTTAAGACTGAAAATGACTTCGAAGTGGCCAGGGCTATGATTAGATGAACAGTACCACACGTTAAATGTGATTTATACACGTATACAAAATGAACTCGTCAAGGTTACAATCAAATTAATCCATTAATTCTTGCCCATTTGGAGAACTTTAAATTTCAGGTCTTTGCTACCATTTTCTTGGTAGCACTGATGGTCTTTTCATATTTTCAGCTCTCAATAAACATGGTTTGAAGAGTAAACCAACTTTAAACGCATCAATTTTAGAGGCTGACTCAATGGAAAAGTACTGGGCCAAAATCTCATAAGGAATTGTTGCGGCTCTTCTTTAAGTGAAGGTTATCAAGCTGCAGACTGCCCTCTGGGGCCGAGCCCGCCACGCACTGCCCACAGGAGGGCGGCACGGCTTCCCGTCGGCCCTGGTACTCGGCGCACACGGGCTTCTCCCGGCTGGCACGTCTCCCTTCTCTTCCTATCCCAAGGGGTTTACTTTTTTCTTGGTGAGGATGGAATGGATTGGGAACAACTTTAGACTCTGAACTACAAAGAGTTTCTTCGGTAAAAGCCAAGAGGCTCTTCTCTAAGTTTATTATATACACTAATTGCAACGTTTACTATCAGGATTTATAACTTCGAGTATCTACAATGATCTTCCATATTTGCAAATGTATCCAGCTTTCCCAGCAATTTAAATAGAAAATTTAATGTTAAAGACTGGGCTGACCTTAAATTATTGTGTCAAGAAAATATCTGTGCTTCTGGATAATATAGACAAGATCCCCACCTTCCCAAATACACGAGGCACAACAGGACAAAATAATGTAAAAAAGAGGTATAATTGTGCTTTTTTCCCCCAACAATGAATGAATTATGTATGTAGAACAAAACAGCATGATAATCTCACACACACAAATCTTTTAATTAACCTTATTTTCCCTTAAAAAAAAAAAAAGGATTGTTAATTTCTAATAATGCTACCACGAAGTCCAGATAGATATGGTCCTGCACAAAATGCAAGCTGGCTATCCCTTTGGCGCCACTGCTGGGCAGTGAGTGAGTAAGCTGGGGCGGTGTTGGTCTTTCTTATCAGACAAATAAAAGGAAGCGCATATTGTGTCCGGTAACAGAGATGAACATTCTTTTAATTCTACAAAGCTGCCTATATAATTCAGAAACATTTAGACGTATGATATAGCACTCAACGTATCTCTCACATCAGGAGCAATCACACTGTTCCAATAAGAGGCCCTTTTCTAGGTCTTTCTGCTCTGCCCTTCGGATTCATACAGGGTATAAATAAAGTTCATGACCAAACTGCACTGCTTGTGATAAGCAGGATTCGATTACATTCACCACTCCCTAAGGGAGGGCCCATTACCCTGGGCAAATACAGAGATATAGTATCACTAAAAATGCATTCAGAATTAGTCTTTGGTTTAATACGTATTCACCAAATTCAGGGATGAAATAAAATTTGCATAAACATGGGGGGGCGGGAAGAAGAATGTACAATGAGTTATGATGACCTATCTGGCCCAACCGTTTAGAAATGCAGAAACCCTACCAAACACCTCTTTTTGGTTGAATGGCCCCCTTAATTTCCAGACTTTCCCATAGAAGGTGATTCAAAGTTAAGTCTGAGTACCTCAGCTTAGGAGATTCACTCAATTCAAAGAGCATTTCTTGAGATGATAAACACAAAGTAAAAAAGGACTAAAGGTTGAGCCACGAAGCAATATGATGAGGAAAATATCTAGGGATGGTGACGGCAGGTGATGTTCAGCTAAATACCTTATCAACAAGCTGGTTTAGTGTTTCGTGTGTACACGTACAAATGTACTTTTCACTTTACAACTAGTCTTTAAATAAGAAAAAAATGAGAAAAAATTTGAAAGTTACCTTTGTCTGAGGACTGATTTCTTTTAAACACAGATTTTTATGCTGGTTTAAGGTTTATCCTCAGAAAGTGACACACACACACACACACACACACACACACACACGCACACACGTGAAAAGGCAGAAGCCCCTTATCCCAGGTTGACTAGAGAACACAGACAGGCCGGGGAATCGAAGACCATCGTCCTGACATTTAAAGCTTAGTATCTTTAAACTATTAAAGTCTGTTGGTGAATCTTATTTAGGAGAGCGAGCATCTTTTGAACCACACAGGAAAACCAACAAGCAAGCACAGCCTTTCCTTGCCCTTCCTCTTAATCCACCGGGTTTGAGTCTCTTAGGACTGGCTCCACACTTCCTTTGGTAGCAGTCTGGGGAAATTAATGCTATAGCCTCTAATCCCGGACGGCGAGTATCCGCATCTCCCTCCCTGAACCCTTCCTCCTACCTTCCCACTCCCAGGGGAGGGACTCCTTATAATGGGCAGCATCACCGACAGCCCTAAAACCGTTTGCACAGACTAACGCTAGAGATGACAATGCGGGATCAAAGATGAAAGTGAACTAAGTCAGAGAAGATGGAGAGGAGAAAAATCAGTAACTGACGCTGCCGTTCTATTTACACACCAAACTAAATAAACTAGTTAAAATCAAGTTAATGTCTGCCCAGAGGATATTACAATTAACCAACATAAAAGATTAAAACAAGCAGCAACTTTTATATAAAATAAAGACAAATGAAAAAAGAAATTGTCAGTAGCATCTATCTCCTCAATGTGTCTGAAATGCACGTTATAAACTAGTCCATTAGTACAGCAGCTTGCTAAAAATTGACTTTGGTTCAAGCTTAGTTAAAAAAAACAAACAAACAACAACATAAAAAAAAGAACCACACACCACACATAAAGAAGGTGGATGGACATTTGTTAGTTTCCCTGCTTGCAGTTCACTGATTCTGGAGGGGTTTTCGGGAAGGTGAAGGGTGAGAAGAGGAAACTTCAGTTGATAGTTAAATTCTCTGGGAGATAAAACAGGAAGACAGAAGCAACCAGAGAGACATGAACAAAGAAGGGACTAAAAATGTTTCTGGCCGTTGAAGATGAAGGCGCCTGTCTCCCACATGGGTGGCCACACACAAAAACACAGTGTCCGTATCGCTGCCTTTCCCGACACCGTGAAGAGACAAACAGAATCCAAGCTCTCCTGGGAACGGACATCAGCAGAGCAATCAGAACGAAAGCGACCTGCCCTCTCCCTCTCAGAATCCCAGCTCGAAAGGGGGCAAAGTGCGGTCCTGGGCCACTGGAGATGGAGGCAAGCAGCCACAGGCCCGTGGGGAACGTGATCTTGGAGAAGAAGGGGCGCTCAGATGCGCCGCATCGCAGGGATCCAGTCGTCCGGGAAACGCTTTGCTACAGACACTACGGTAATCGTCCGCTGGCACAAAGCGGGGCCGCGTCTCCGGGTCACCCTCGTCCCCCTTCATCTACTCCCGTCAACTCTTCCTTCCGACAGGCTCATTTACAACGTCTAGAAACACCCTGAAAACAACGCCAGAAGTGAATCACCTTCTACAGCCTATAGCGGGACGTGTACCGCTGTTCTGGCCGACCGAGCTGGAGCGCCACTGATAAAGGAGACACTTGAGGGGTGTGCAAAGTTCCTGCTCAAAGTCCTTCGAAGCTTCTAAAGCCCCCGTGCCCGGCTAGTTAAGTGCATTCTCTAGGCACAGGGGCAAGGAGACTCTTCAGGTTAGAGGAATTTGCACGTCGTCCAGCGAAAAGGCAGCCTGCGGCCCCCGGGAAGGGGGCCGCGGCAGATGCCTCCCGCCACACCTCTCGGGGGCACAGACTCGGTGGCCACGGTCTAGCGGGGTCCCTTCGGAACACAACAGAAGGGAGGGAGCTTCCCAGCTGCAGTACATCAATTCGCTCTTCGCTAAGTGAATGAAAGGAAGTTCGACTGAAATGCTTCTACACAATGGGAACAAACAACACACACACACCGACAGCAGGAGCATTGCTCAGGAGACAGGGGTCGGGGGAGCCACCAAGTCAGGTGTCTGCAGTAGTCTTTGCTCTTCGGAACCAGATCCTGCCCCGCGACACGCGCGGCCGTCCCCACGGCCAGCAGAAGGCGCCCCGCTGCACCGCAGGACCTGGGCCTCAGGGTCATTCACTGATCGGGGGGGGGAGTGAGAGCTACAGTTCAGCAGGAACCCCTTCCTACACAAAAGTGCTCCGAAGGCACCACCTGATGGGGGAGGGGCGTGTGTGGGGCGGGAGTGTCTGCACACACTGCCATCAGCTTCTGCACCAAGCCTCTTGCATAAGTGGCCAAAGAAAATAATTTTCTAGCACCTCTGTAAGAGTCATCAAGGACATTCCCCGCAGGTAAGAACACAAGTCTCCCCTTGCCCCCAGCCCCTCCCTCCCCACAGTGTGGGAGCTCACTGAAATAGGATCCAGGAGCAAGAGATAAACATGTCCAAACTATATATATATATAAAAAACAATAACAACAACAATAATAATAGAGATACAGTAACACAGGCCTGCCTAAATTGTACCAGTTAAGAAAGGAACCCCCAATGCAATTGATACGATTATAAACACCTTGTTATGACTTAATGGCCTGTACAACAGACCCATAAAAATGATTTTTTTTTTAAGAAAAAAAGAAATTTAGACGAACAAGAAATCCCCTTCCTATATCGGAATTGGTAACCCACCTTAACTCGTCATCATGACTGCTGGAAATGAGAAGTAGTCCTTTCACTTATGGTTTTGATTTTTTGTTTCTGTTTTTTTTTTTTTTTTTTTAAATTTTTGGTTAGAAAGTTCTCCAATCCATGAAGCAATCCTGAAAAGACAGTGTTTTATTACAAAATTAGGCAAATGTTGTCCCGTCTCCATCCTGGTTTCTCCTCTCCTCCCGTGCCCCCCCGCTGCTGAAACGCGCAGAGGGAGCCGGTCACGCGGTCCGGCGTCGGCCGGGCTGGCGGCCCCGCTCACTGTGCCTTGGAGGCGGTGGTGGTGGTGGAGGCAGCCCCGCTGGCGGAGGCCACCGTGAAGAGAGAGTTCTGGACGGACTCGGCGGAGGCGGAGGTGGCGTGGAGGCTGGCCGCGGGTCCCGAGTTCCCTGCGGAGGCTGCAGAGGCCGAGACCAAGCTCACGGGGTTGCTGGTGAGCAGAGAGAGGTTCTGAGGATTCAGGAACAGGGGGGCAGTCACGATGTTGGGGGCGCCTCCTGCATTGGCAAATACCAGGTTCCCGGTCGCATCCAGTGACGTTATTGGAAGCGAGCCACCAGAGGCAAGAGCTACAGACAAAACCCCCGAAACAGGCAGAAAGGAGAACGTTAAAACCACCCCGGAGAAGCCGGCACACGTCACCGCCCCGCCCGCCGCCGGCCCAGGTGGGAACAGGGCGGCCCTCTGCTTCACACTCCGCCGCCCGTCGCCAGACCAAGCGTCCTCACACCGCTGGGAGCGCGGCGGCGGCTGCACTCCCACCTGCCTGCCGAGCGCGAGGGGGCCCGTGGGAGGGGGAGGCAAGAACCACCGCGCGAGCGCTCCGCGGCCGACTCGGACCCTCAACCTCGTTCCGTCTTCCCGGAAGGAGCTACGGAAGCTGGTGGTTTTGTTTCTAACGAAGACTGCTGATTTTAAGCTACTTCCGTTCAAAAGACAACCTAGCTGCAGCGACTGGGGCACTAAAACACGATGCGCTTTTATCAAACGAACTGGCATTACTGATACATCTGGGCATTTCGGTATGAGGGACAAGAGGGAACCCACCTTTCAAATGGCTTTAGTTTTAAAATAATTACACGTTGCTAAGCGCAGTGTAAGGTGTAGTTAATTTTTCACCTGCTGAGCCACCACATTGGATTCCCAGGACTCAGACAAAGGAGAATGAGGAGGGCGGCAGAGATGTAGGGACACGGGCGGCCTTCGGGGGTAACCTAAGGTTGGGACTTGCTTTGATGCTCTTCCATTACAGCACCCGAATTACTCTTCCACAGAAAGCAGTAACGAACTTTACTTGTAAATAATTGGCACTCTCATTTAATATCTTTTTCTGTTACCTGCAACCCTTCCCATGTCCTCCCTCCCCTACAACTACATTTTCACCTGCAGATTTGAGGGGCTCCCTAATGGCATTATTTGGTGGCTATCTGGGGCACCCAGCTGGCTTACTTGGAAAAGCATACGACTTTTGATGTTGGGGTTGTGAGTTCGAGTCCCACTTTGGGGGTAGACATTACTTAAATAAATATTTTAAAAATTGTGGGGGGCACCCGGAGGGGGGGTCAGTGGGTTGAGCATCCAACTCTTGATTCTGGCTCAGGTCATGATCCCAGGGTCATATGATGGAGCCCCAAAGTCAGACTCTGAGCTGGGTACAGAAGGTTTTGTGCTTAAGATTCTCTCTCTCCCCCCTTCCTCCCTCTCCCCTGCTCATGTTCTCTCTCTCTCTCAAATAAAAAGTAAGAAAAAGTAAAATTCCAATAAATCTAGACTTAAGAAAATTCTGGTTGCCTGCGTACACAACGAGAGCTAGAGGGACCAGAAGGAAGTGTGACATGGACATGACTGTACACGGAGCACTGGTTAGTGAGACGTGGTGTGGCTTGAAGTTTTCTGAGATTCTAGGATCAGGGTCACAGAATAGTTCTAGATGTCCCCAGAGAGAACTTGTTCTCTACTCAGCGGTGCCCTGGGGAAGGCACCCCCTTTGTAGCATCACTACAGCCTAGAGGTACACACTCATTTAAGAGAAAAAATGATTTATCACAAATCTTATGCCGAAAAGAAATCCTTGCATACCAAAAGGTTTACAGCTTGAACCATCAATTTTACGTATGATACGGTCAACGAGAAAGTCAATATAATGTAAGGTAATCAATCTAATGATGTATCAGAGGAAATCATTCTATATATATAAAGTATGTAGAAATATATAATGTATCGAGAAGAAATATGTATTCGGTCATCTGAGTACCAAATCTCTATTTCTCAGATATATCTGGTCTCCATCCACAGTCTGAAAACACTTCGAGCCAGAAAGATGAAATGGGTCTTGGTATCGGTGAAGGTAACTTTTGGGTCCCACCTGAGGGCACGGACTAGTTGCCCATAGGACCAACCGCGTGATCTGAGGGCTAGAACTTTCAGTCCCACCCCAACCTCACGTGATGAGAAGGGAACATGGAGCTTGAATCAGCCGAGGGCCAATGACTCAGTCAATCATAACTGGCCATGAAGCCTCCATAAAAACCCAGGACAGCTTTTGGGTCTTTTCTGGAGCGCTTCCATTTTGGAGAACCAGAATACTTCTACGTGCCACTGAGCCAGGCCCCAAACGGAGGACAGAAACTCATCCTATGTATCTCTTTATCTGGCTGCTGATTTGTATACTTTATCATATCCTTTAATACACTGGTAAATGTGTTTCCCCGAGTTCTGTGAGCCGCTCTAGCAAAGGGACAGAATCAATCTGAGGAGGAGGTGGCGGGAGCCGCCCATCTGTGGCTGGTCAGAAGCACAGGCAATGGGAGGCTGGGCTTACACCCGGTGTCTGAAGGGGAGGCAGGGGCAGTTCCGTGGGACTGAACCCCTGCCCTGTGGAACCGGCTGCTATCCTCGGTGCAGCGTGTTAGACACGGTGAAGTTAACCCCTCAGCTACCCTGCTGGAGCCAAGAACTGCCTCGTGCGGGAGCCGGGCCAGGAAACCTAGAAGCACAAGTCCTGTCTTAGTTCTGTCTGGAACTCACACCGTCTGTGAGACACTAACCTTAACTGAGGTCGGGTAGGAGCTTATTTTTGGCTCCAGGAACTCTCATTTAAGTAAGAACCGTTCAAATTTTAAGACACACACACACACACACACTCTGATAAATACAGTGATGTCTCAGATTGTTTTTCCAGAATCACATACACAGCAGCTTCGTATGTAAAGCTCAGAAGCTAAATAAGGCAAACCCTTCGCTGTATGGAACGAGTGCACTTAGACCCATCTTAGACTGGATAGCACGCGAAGGCCAAGAGACCCTCCTGGGCTTGGAAAAGAGACAGTCCGAGAAAAACACGTTCTAGACTGACGGGATGTGCAGAAGGCAGGGCCTGACCATTACAAGCCCTCTCCAAGTCCAGATGACGTGCTGCCTCTCGTTCGCAGGTGTGGGGCTGGGGACTTTCTCTTGGTCGTGTCTGCCTGGGGTTGGGTCTTGCCACTTAGATACATTTATCGGGGGAAACTCTGCCTCCGACGCTATTCACACAAGAAGATAAATGCCAGCTTAACTTCCTGTTTGTTGTTTGTTTTTTACAACACTCCACACTAAGCATATTCCCTGTTCTTACAAACTAGCACCTATACTTCCTGTAGAAGGTTTTCTTACAAGGACGTTTTCCTGGTCCTCGAGTCAGTCAGCATTACCAAGTCAGCCATCGCCCCATCACCTCTACCTCGAGCAAAGCAAACGTCCCTCATTAAAAACAAAAACGAAGACAAAACACCAAGAGCCAAGTCGGGGCGACGTACTGACCTTGGATGGTTGCCAGCGTGCTGTTGCTCATGAGCGCCGGGCTGAGAGCACCGCCCAGGGTCCCTGCGTTGAGGCTGAGTAAGGCACCGCTGCAAGCGCAGAAGAGCAGGCGCGGTTACAGACACGCGGGCGCGGCCGGGACCCACACCCAAGGGGACGCCCCGGACGCGGGTTACTGCCGAGCGGAAGAGCCCAAGCCCCCCAGTCGTGCCGCCTCTTCTTCGAGTCCCCTCGTTTCTCCCCCAAACACCACACTGGAAAGTGGCCCTTACTGCTGGGGAAGCCACAGGACAGGCCCCAGCCTCCTGCCGCCGGGCAGCGGTGCCGAGGGGCCCCGCGGGGCGGTCCCGGCCCGCAAGGGGCAGGCGGCTCGAGCGCCCGGTTTCCGGGTCCTCATCCGGGACAGGAACGACCGGCAGGACGCGGCCGCCCGGCCCCTGCGTGCGCCGGCCCCCACGAGCGACCCCGGGGCGCGGGGGAGGGACGGGGAGCCGGCTCCTTACCCAGCCGCGAACTGCGAGGGCGCCATGAGGCCCGGGCCCAGGCCCGCGCGGCGGCCATGGCGGCGAGGCTGGCGTTGGCGGGCAGGGCGCGGCGCCCTGGAGCGCGGCGGCCGCCGCCGTCTGCAGCCCGGCCGCCGTCACCATCACCTGGCTGGCGCCGAGGGCCGAGGACAGGGTGGACGTGGTCTGCGTGGCGCTGGTGTCGCCGGCGCTGGACGCGTCGGAGGTGGCGGCCGAGGCGGACGGGGAGGGGCTCAGCGCGGGGGACGCGGCGGCGGCGGCGGGCGGCGCGGTGGAGATCACGGTGGCCGGGGCGCTGGAGGCGCTGTCCGTGGTGCCTGCAGGGGGCGCAGAGCACAGGCCGTGGGGGGGGTCCGGGGGCGCGGCCGGCGCCCTGGGCGCCGCTACCCTAACTGGGTCCTGTGCGGCGTTTCTACGGAAACGAACCACACAACACCCGCGAACCCCACTTAAGGCAAGAGCCGTGCGGCCGCCAGGAAAGCAGCAGAGGACACAGCTTTCCGTGTCCCACATCGCACTCAGAAAACCATCACAGCAGCTCCGACTATGGAATATGGGTCTGGGGAAGAAACCTAGAGCGAAAAAGCTACTTGTATAGAGTCGTTCTATAGAAAAATCAAAGAGAGCCAGAAAAACTAAAAGTTACATATTCTTCTAGGTGTCCGTAGTAACTTGCGGAAATACTATGAAAGTAACAGATGCTTTCTTTGCACTGAAAAACCCTAGGAGTTGTTCTGTAACGAAAGCCAGCTCTCCAGAAGCCTACTGGGGAAAATCATTTCTTATTCACAGAAACAGTAACACACGAGGATATCGTGAATCTCATAAAAGCATGAAAAATGAAGCTCTAGGAAACTGCTATTTGAGAGACCTTAAAAAAATCAAGATGCCAAATTCCTTTTAGTTATAAGGAGAACAACAAACATTTGTGTACAGAGGACTGACATTACAAATATCATCACTGAAAACGAAAACACGCTCGCTGGAATTACTTAATGTTCGACATCAATGGTGTCCAACAGAAACAAAATAAATATGTAATTCAAAACTTTCTATGGGTCCTATCAGAAATATCAAGAAGAAATAGGTTAAATTATTTTCAATATTGTATTCTACTTAACCCAATACATCCACAAATATTATCATTTTAACATGAAACCAGTATCAAAAAAGTATTTTTGTTTCATACCAAGTGTTTGAAAACGGTGTGTGCTTTATACTCCCAGCACATCTCAACCTGAACTAGCTACGCTTGTCTGTGCTTAAAAGCCACAGGCAGCTAGGGCCTGCCATACTGGGTAGCACACATCTGAAGTATGTCTAGAGGTTAGGCTTGTTGAATCACAAGGCGAGTGTGACGAACAGAATGTTAAGTCTCTCTGCCTACAGTAGAAATGACTCGTAAGGCAGTCATAGGATAGAAAACCTTCCGCAGAGCAGAAGATGCCGGCTGTCCCCGGCGAGCTGTAATTCTGATGCTATTTAGAGATGCAATAGGACAGTTATCAGTAATGCCGCAAACCACAAACGCAGGCTGCCTCCACCGGCTGGGACTTCATATACTGAAACTTACTGTGTTCTAGTAGCTAACCAACCATATATATGTATGAAGCAGGACCTAAGTGGTATTTTCTCGGGACAGAGAACTCAAAAAGCGTCTATAAATTTCCTGTATAATACTTCCGTGAGGTATAAAAGACTTGCTACATTATAGAGGAACTAGACCAATCAAAATAAGTATTTCAAACCACGAACAAAGATCTTATGTAAAAGGTAACTTTTTGGTGATAAAATAGACCATTAAGCTGAAGAAGACTCTTAAGAAGTTCAGTTTTGTCCTTCTAAAAGGCTATTTTCAAGCCTTCAAGAATCATCTGGCTGATACTAAGAACACCTAGAATTCAACTCTCTTCTCATTTGAACTCCGAGGCAATGTTTCTTTCACACACCATGCAGCTGGGAGGAAACGAGACCTCTCTATTTCAGTACTGACCCCATTCTCCCCACCCCCATACTGCTGCACAAATGTGTTATGTGGCCTTGGTGAATCCAGTATCTGTCTTATTGCTAATCAAACAGGGAGCATTTACTCCTCTTTCTGCCCTTCTCAAAAATATTTATCACTCTCCCTTTACGGCTGCCATCCCTAAATACGACTACACCTAAGTGGATATTATTAATCATCGTTCCATTATTTTTGCAGTTCTAAGTCTATCTGGTCACTCTATCCCTGAGCCTCTGACGCAGTGCTGGGCCCCATGCTGGGCAGAGGCACACTATGCCACCTGTGAGACCTGCCCCTCATCCTCTCTGGAAAGGTGAACGTCCTTTCTCCTTTCTCTTCTACTGCTAAGAAATTTCAATGTACTTTCAATCTTGTCTTGCCCAACGTCTCCCCTTATCTACCCTGATTGTATCTATGGGCACTACTTCCCTTTCAAAGTTCTGAAGTTGAAGCTGTCCATTTCCAGAGGACCCCTTATCTCGAGGTCAAGGGCTTAAAATAGGCTTTTAACTCTCCACTGCCACTTTCAGACAGACCATTCAGTGTCACTCTCCTAAAATCCCCTATGTATACAAAGAAAGCCCTAGTCAATCTCAGCAGTAAAGTCAACCTGGGCTGCAGAGCCTGCTTAGGATTCTCTCTCTCCCCTCTCTGCCCCTACCCTGCTTGCTCTCTCTTGCAAAATGAAGAAATAAACTTAAAAAAATAAATAAATAAATAAAGACAGTTTAACCTCATTCCTTTCAAACTGGATGTTTTTAACTTTTCCCCCTTTTCAGTGGCTAAGACCCCCAGTATCATGTTAAATGGAAGTCAGCAAGAGCTTGCTTTGTTCTCGATCTCAGGGGGGAAAGCATTCGGTCTTTCACTATTAAGTATGTATGCTGTTAGCTATAGGTTTTTAATGTTCTTTATCAGGTGAGGAAGTTCCTTTCTATTCCAGGTTTTTATCATGAACTGGTGTTGGATTCTGTCAAATGCCTTTTTTGTACCTACAGAGATGACTGTGTGGTTTTGGGCCTCTCTCCTGACGCTATGCGGCGTTACATTACTTCACGTTCAGTTACTATTAAACCAACTGTACATTCCCAGGCTAAGTCCCCCTTGGGGGTGATGTACGACCTTTTCTGTATGTTACTGGATTTGATTTGCCAAAGTTTGCTGAGTGTCTTTGTGCATATTTTCATAAGGAATGATAGGTTTATATATATTTTTTTGTGGTCTCTTTGTCCAGCCTTAGTATCAAGGTAACACTGGCTTTATACAGTGAGTTGCCTTTCCTCTTTTCTGGAAGAGATGGCTGAAGATTAACTTTATTTCTTCTTTCAGTATCTGACAGAACTGGCTGCTGAAGCCATCTGGGCCTAGTCTTTTCTTATGGGGAAGGCTTTTATTAATGATTTGTTTACATTGCTTGCTTTAAATCTATTTAAGTGTTCTCCCTTTTTTGAGTCACTTTTGATAATTTGTGTCTAAGAATTTGTCCATTTCATCTCAATTGCCTTACTTTTGGGGGACATAAAGTTGTTCATAACATTCCAGGAGGCCACATAATATGGCCGAAGCCATACTCCTAAGCACATACACAGAAGGACTGGAAATAAGTCCATGTAAAACCCTGTACGTGACGCTCACGACAGCAGTATTCAAGATGGCCTCCAACTGAAAGCAACTCAAATGTCCATCAAGTGAGAAGTGATACACAAGACAGTTCTACATCACACAGCCACAGAAAGCAATGGAGTCCCGATACATTCTACAACATGGATGAACCGTGGAAAAGGTTACACTAAAAGGAAGAAGACAGACCCAGAAGGCATATATCATGAGATTCTATGTGTATGAAATGTCCCAAACAGGCACGTCCACAGACAGAGAAGAGCCACCAGGAGTAGGGTCAGGGGGGGCTACTGTGAGGATGGGCTGCTGACGCGTCTGGGGCTGCATACGGTTCATTATGAAATAGTGTTCTGAAGAAAAATTGGGACAGAGTGTGTTAGGTTAAGATTATTAAAGGCTGTTCTGAATTTCTGCAAGGCTTTGAGACACATCAGAACACAATCTTTACGGAGTTGCACGGTCATGATCACTCTTATATCTATTCTAGAAAAGTTCACCAGGGAGCTTTGATGTGCCAAGCACTATACTAAGTACGGGAAAGTGAAAATGACTGTGTGGATCAGATAAGATTTCTCTTAGAAGATGGTAGACTGAGGATATGGTTTTCTCCCTCTTCGTTCCTAACATCCTATTTCAAATGATGGCAAAGAAAAGGGAGTAAGAAGTCCGGGGACAGGAATCAGAAAACCTGAGATATTTTGACAGATCTGCTGGAACGAGAAAGAGGTTGGAATTAGGCAGCAGGGTAACCAGTTAAGAGTCCGGGAGGGCACAGGAGAAGACTGTGACAGAGACAAGAATTATCCATCACAACAGAGCCCTGAAATTCCAACCTCACCTGTCAGAGAAAGAGAATTACATAACAGAAGGGAATGGCATTATTCTGAAGAGAAATTTCTGTGTAGTCCTGACTTTTGAAACCAATGACTGATGATACGCAATTATCTCATATAGTTAAAAAAAATCCACAAGGATGAGGGAAGAATGCTTTTACTGAAAACAAGCAAAACAAACTGAACTTCAAGTGAATAATATAACTACACTGAAGAGGATATAAAAAGTCCTAAGCTAAACAACTTCTGAACACAGTGTTTGGACGATATACCTTCAGGTTAAAGACAAGAACTCCAAACAGACACAGAACTCACATTAGCAGCCTTTTCTGTTCAGAAACATGGATTAGCAATTTTGAAACTGCACTGTTTTCACTGCAGGTTTAAGCAATTAGCAATATTGTTAATAACCGGTGCCGGTTTCTCAGTCACTGATAAGGGAGTTAGCATTAGGGAAAAGGCAAGGAAGGCAACTAATAAATGTAGAAGAAATCACAGAATTCTTTGAGAGTCATGAAATACCCATGCAAAAATCATCAATGGACACTAGTGGACAAAGATTTGAGGAAAAAACAGGATTATCTGTACAGTCTCAAACTCATTTACCAGCTGTGAGGAATAAAATAACAACTCTGCCATGGAAAATCCTGACCTATACCACCTTAATCAAATTATCAAAGTTAATATCGCCAGCAGTGGGGTCAATCAACAACATGTGTGCTCATATCAGGCACGAAGGGGAGCTGGGGATCACTGCTGTGGTATTCTTGCCCAAAGTGCACAATCTGAATCTAATCATGAGGAAACGTCAGACAAAACATCTATAAAGTAAACAGCTACACTCCTCAAGAAAAAAATCAATGTCCTAAAATGCTAATAAATAAAGACTCCTATTGTCCCCGGTTTAAGAAGACTAAAGAAACACAGTGACTGAATGCAATGCAGGACTTAAGCTTTCCTTGTGCCAGGGGCGCCTGGGTGGCTCATATGGTTAAGTGTCCGACTTCAGGCTGGGTCATAATCTCATAGTTTGTGGCTTCAAGCCCTGCGTTGGGCTCTGTGCTGACAGCTCAGAGCGTGGAGCCTGCTTTGGATTCTGTGTCTCCGTCTCTGTCTGCCCCTCCCCTGCTTGCACTCTGTCTCTCTCTCAAAAAATAAACATTAAAAAAAAATAAAGATTTTCTTGTGCTTTAAGAGACATTGTTGGCACAACTGGCAAATTACGAGCGTGAGTTGCTCACTAGAGATTAGTACAGAGCCAGTGTTAATCTCCTGAGTTTTGGTAACTGCAGTCTGGTTATATATGGTAATTTGTTCTTTTAGAAAATACACAATGAAAGAGTAGTTAGAGATAAAGCAGCATGTCCACAACTTGTTCTTAAAACAGTTCAGAAAAACATCCCATACACAGAAAGAGAAACAGAAAAAGGAAAGAAAAAGCAAGTACAGTTTAGATTTTCACATTTGGAGAATCTAAAGGTATTTCTCTGAACTATCCTTGCAACTTTTCTGTAAAACTGACATTACCTAAAAATAAAGAATTTAAGAAAATGTTTTGTACAAAGGTCCTCTATTAGGGTACATTTTCCAGGTGAAAACCTCATTCCTTTAATAACTACTGGGCAGCTTACATGCTAGGTGGTATGCTAGAGAGGAAGAAATCAACACTGAACAAGAAAGATTTGTTATGTGGCTGAGAGACTGAGGGGTTTCTTGGGACCCAAGATTTGCGGGACTCAAATGGAAAAGCTGGTCATTCTAGGTAGAACTTAACCATCACAGCATTAAATGGAAATATTTACGAAATTCTGGTACAACCGTTCAATACAATAAGGACAAATCAAAAGTAGAAATGTAGGGGCACCTGGGGGGTTCAGTCAGATAAGTGCCCAACTCTTGATCTGGGCTCAGGTCAAGATCCCATGGTTCACGGGTTTGAGCCCCACATCAGGCACTGCCAGCACAGAGCCTGCTTGGGATTCTTTCTCTCCCCCTCTCTCTGCTGCTCTCCCACTCACACTGTCTCTGTCTCTCAAAAATAAATACCCGTTGGAAAAAAAAAAAGGAAAATACCGATTATAAAAAAGGTGGAAATGTAAAAAAAACTGTAAGATGACACATAGTAAGATGAGAAGTAAAAAAGAAAGCAGGATACATTAAACACTATTAGAGTTGTCCATATATGTATAAAAATGATTTAAAGGCAAGATAAAAATAGCTCATCGTGATTGTTTTGCCTATTTGAGTTTCCTGTAATGTTCCAACTTTTTAAGAACTGAAGAAAAATTTCCCTCCAAAAAAAGTTACCAACATTTCAGAAAACACTTATAATTAAATCCACATGAGTGGGCTGAGTGAGTTTAGGAAAACATGACTGGTCAGTATCAAAACTGATTGGAAGTTTTAGTTAGTTTTGAGTCTGGGTATCTCCTAAAAATTAGCTTCTGTTTTCAGACTTTTTTGCCACATTTTTAGGAAATCTGCAAAGCAACTTGTTCTTAATGTTTGAACTATTAGGAATTTTTCTGCAAAAGATGGTTATCTTTAGGTCTAACGTACTAGGACTTCTAATTTGTTGGGAAGGGAAACAGATGATGGCAGTCAGGGTGGATGGTGAGTTCCTCAGAGGCAGGAATTTCATGTCCCTGATGCCCACAGAACAGCGACTAGTCACCAACAATCTGCTTCCTAAGCCCAAGTGCTGAATACTATGTATTCTCACATATGGGTTCTTACCTTGCAATCTCTATTCCTCTGGCATCCAAAAATGGCTTTTGTGAGGTGGGGACTGATGGGGGCTATCATTTATGAACGTCCTTAATATTTTACTAAAACTTGTGGGTGTGTATTTTGTGAGGAGAAAAGTTTAAAGCTTCTATCAAACTTTCAAAGAGCTCTGAGACCCAAAAGAGATCAAGAAGTACTACTCTAAATATATAAACAAAATGATGACATTTCCTAATAACTCAGAAACTTAATAACTCAGTAAAGCCATTCAGTTAGATCACAGAGCCAAAGAGGCGTTATAACAAACTCAAAACGTGGGTGAAGAAAATCAAATTCCCTAACTCTAGGTTAAATTCAAGCTTGACTGTGAAATATCCCAAACCCATTTTATTATTATTTTTTAATGTTTATTCATTTTTTTGAGTGAGAGAGAGAGAGAGAAAGAGACAGAGAGAGAGACAGAGACAGAATCTGAAGCAGGTTCCAGGCTCTGAGTTGCCAGCACAGAGCCCGACGTGGGGCTCGGTGAGATCATGACCTGAGCTGAAGTTGGACACTTAACTGACTGAGCCACCCAGATGCCCCTAAAAAACTTCTGATGACAACACTAAGTTCTTTTATTTTACTGTTTTTTTTTTTTAAAGTTTTTATTTATTTGAGAGACAGAGTGTGTGTGAGCAGGGGAGGGGAACAGACAGACAAGGAGAGAGAGAATCCCAAGCAGGCTCCGTGCTGTCAGTGTAGAGCCCAACCTAGGGCTTGATCTCACAAACTGAGAGACCATGGCCTGAGCTGAAATCAAGAGTCGGATACCCACCCGACTAAGCTACCCAGGCACACCAACACAAAGTTAAAGGTACTTGGGAAATGTTACTTTTTTTTTTTAAAGGAGGCCAAAGGATAAAAGTTTATTCGTTTTATAGTGAACATGTCAGACAGTAAACCAGGCACTGAAATTGCAAAAAGAATATTCAGATCTTTTGAGAAGTGCAAAATGTACTAGGAAAGACAGAAGTACCAAAAGTGCAACCATTTATAATATAGGCAGGTGGGAATGAAGAGTTTCCTGGGAAGGCCAAAGAGTATTTCCAGAAAGAATTGATTCCTAAGCTGGAACAGTTCTGTAGAGTTTCCTGGGAAGGCTAAAGACTATTTCCAGAAAGGGGACACCCAAGTGGCTCAGTCCGTTAAGCGTCCGGCTTCGGCTCAGGTCATGATCTCCGGTTCGTGGGTTCAAGCCCCGTGTCGGGCTCTGTGCTGCCAGCTCAGAGCCTGGAGCCTGTTTCAGATTCTGTGTCTCCCTCTCTCTGACCCTCCCCTGCTTGTGCTGTCTCTCTCAGAAATAAATAAAACAGTAAAACTAAAACTAAGAATAAAAAAAGACAATTTCCAGAAAGAACTGATTCCTAAGCTGGAGTAGTTTCATGGTTTCAGAAAGAAGTGCAGGCGGGGTAGCACTGCAGGCTGTGGGGGTGCTGATGAAGGGACGGATGGAACCTTCCTGTGTGCTAAGGAGGGAAGGCAGAAAAGACCAGTGGAAGAGAAGATGCAGACTGGAAACAGCCTTCGATGAACTGATGATGACTTCGGATGCTTTCCTGAATACAAAAAGCTGTAGCCACTGAAAGTTTATGGAGAGGAGTTCTTGAAAAACAGCTGGAAGCTCTGAAACAGAACTCCGGAGCAAGGTCGGAAGATAAGAGAGGGTGATGTGGGAAAGAACAAGTCACGTGAGAAAATCTTTATGTGAGAGAGTTCTTTCTGACAAAGCTGGTTATGCCTGGCTGCGTTCTGGAGTTCAGGTTTTCATATGGGACTTAAAGACGGCAGGACACAGTTGCACTTAGAGCCCTAGTTCACGATTTAATTCACAGCTCTTAGCGGGGCCTGTGAGGGGCGGGGTGCGGCCGCTGCTCACCTGTGACCGGCAGGCTCGCGGCGGCGCCGCTGCTCAGCGGGAGGACCGGGTTCACGGTGAGGGTCGTCGCCGCGCTGCTCGTCACGAGGCTCGGCGTGGTTGCCACCTAGAGGTCAGGAGTGGAAATAGGCAAAGGCAGTTAAAAAATCGGAACTTAAAAAATTTAAAATCCACCAAAGATGTATTTTGCCTATAAAAATGTTTAAATTCCGATATGACAAAAGGGCCTAGGAGAAAAGAATCTTATAATCATATTTTTGATCTTGGAATTGAGAAAACAGACCTGGGTATGAAGGTAGCTATTAGAAGATGGTTTTTCACTGATCCTGGAAATGGAAAAGAAATAATAAAAAATTCCTAAATTGCAATAATGTGGAGTCAGATGCACTGCAAACGAGGACCCCGCAGGAAAACCATTCAGTGGGACCAGGCATCTGGGGCTCTTGGGCTGCTCTTCTCTTTGACCCTGTGGGGACAAGACTGTCTTGTTTTTGTTTTTAATGAGGTGACAGCATGGAAAGAATGGGAAACAAAATTTTTAAGTTTCTTTTTGACATAACAATATATTTCTACAGTTCTGTAAGAAATACCATCTTCCTTTTAGTACAAATAAACCCCAAATGCAAAACAGTCACCTACATAAAAGTGTCTAGCACCTAAGAAGCTGTCCCATGAACTTCAACAATCACAGCCTTCACGTCACAGCTCATGTGCGCTCTTAACGTTGAATTTAGTTTAAGAAATATCCGCATGTAGAATGACATTCAAATGAAGTAAGACACAAAACAAGGAAAGCTCAGAAACGCAAACGCCACAATCTGCCCAGCTCCGGAATTTCTGGTTAGAAATGCAGACTCATATTTGGGGTCGTCCTTGAGCTCAAGGGGGTTGCAGGGACGCCCCGTGCCCCTCAGTCTAGAACACTGTTCCACAGCAGCAGGCAGAAGCTACCCAATGAGGCCGTCAGTGAAGGGCCCACATGTTTGAGAGTGAAGATGGGACACGGTTGTTTTAATACAAATTCAGAGCTAAAGGCTGTCTGGAATTTTCTGTCACTGAGTCATGTAACTTTATTAATACGGGCTTTGAAACCAAACGTGAATAAAAAGCAACTAAAGATTTTTTTTTTTAAGATAACGAGTGAGCAGCAAATTTGTTCCCATGGTTGCAGAGTACCCAATAAGCTACACCAGAGAGAATAATAATGGAGCCTCCATGAGACAGGAAAGAATTAAAATTGTTCACTTTAAAAAAGGAAGATCAGGAAGTTCTTTGTTAAGGACAACACGAGACTGAATCACCTTGGCAACATTTAAAATACAAGCTTATATCTACTTACTCGGCATGAATATATATACACAATAAATGACAATTGTGAAATAAACTGACTTCATAGATCATTTGTAAAATTTCTAAAAATCAGCGCCTGGGCTACGTCCTTACCAGCGAGGTTGGACTGGGGAAAATTGCTTTGATAGGTGAGCTGCTGGTCCCACCGCTGCTCGGTGGGTTGATTCTCTTTTCCTTCTGACGGCGGTTACAAAACCAAACACGAATCACCTCTTTTTCCATACTGAGCTGATCAGCAATCATGGTGATCTCTTCCGAGGTAGGCTTTTGATTCTAAAGGAGAAAAATAATCTTTGGAATAACTTTTTAAAAAACTACAGACAGGGGCACCTGGGTGGCTCAGTTGGTTAAGCGTCTGACTTCAGCTCAGGTCATGATCTCAGGGTTCGTGGGTTCGAGCCTTATGTCGGGCTCAGTGCTGGCAGCTCAGAGCCTGGAGCCTGTTTCGGATTCTGTGTCTCCCTCTCTCTGCCCCTCCCCTGCTTCTGCTGTTTCTGCCTCAATAATAAATAAACATAAAAAAATTAAAAAACAAACAAACAAATGGGGAGGGACAAATCAGAGGATGGAGTTGGGGTACAGAAGACCATACCAGCCCACTTTTAACAAAGAACTTTTATAGACAAACATGCTAATTAACATATATTTGTTAAACTTAATCACATTAAATAAGAACAAGTTGTATTCTTGAACGTTTATGTTTTCATCTGAAGGGTTATTAATTTTGAATAAAATTAACAATCAATACACCTTTATATGTTAGTAGGAACTTAAGAGTTTCTCAGTGCTCCGTGAACCTGATTTCACTAGCACTACATGAGGAAGGCGGTAAGCTTGCAGGGCAGGAAAGACAGGTATTTCACAGATACAGGGACTTCGGCTCAAGAAATCAAGTGACTTGACCAATCACTCGGTTAATAAAAGTGGTAGAGTGGATAAAGACTCCTGACTCCATGTTCCTTCCACTGTGCTCAAGCTTTTCTTAAATTAGAGAAGTTAAAATTTTTTGGAAGCTCTGACTGGGATATTGCCTGGTGCAGAAATAAACAGTAACAACAAGGCCAAACACCTGTTAGAACTATTTTTTTTTTAAGTTAATTTATTTTGATAGAGAGGGAAAGCACAAGTTGAGGAGGGGCAGAGAGAGAGGGAGAGGGAGAGAATCGCAAGCAGGTTCCACACTGCCAGCGCAGAGCCCAACGCGGGGCTCGAACCCACGAACCATGAGATCATGACCCGAGCCACCCAGAACTAACTTTAACTCCTGACATCCACGGCCTTTAGTGGTCTGGTCCCAAATGACTATTCTAGGCACACAGGCACTAGGATTTAGTCAAATCGTACTGTTTGTGCTTTGACTCCAAACCAAATCAGCCTCATGGTTTTTCCTTCCTGGATGGCCCTGCTGGTGCGTTTCCTCTGCTCTCCCGGCCCTCCCCGCTGGTGCGACCCTGCGCACCCCACGGCCGCTGCAGCCCCTGCCACACCGGCGCCCACACGGTACGCGCCTGGACCCTCGCGAAGCCTGAAGCCCTCTGGTTCTGCTTTCAATGGGAGGCGGCCATCTTTGTCTTCTGTTCTCCACTACGTTCTAGGCGTCCGTGAGGACTGAGGCTGACCAGTCTGTGTTGTGTCATCTACAGCGCCTCGTATCAATATTAGACAGACAACCACAGTGCGTGAAGAGCGGAAACATTACTAACCTCCAAGAAACTCTTCTCTAAGGCCACACGGATGTTGGTCTCTATGCTGGTGCGTTTCTTCCTCCTGCGGTTCAAGCCTTCCATCCCCAGCCCTGGAGAATTCAGGGCACTTGGGCTGGAGAGGCCTGAATCAGACGAGAGGTTCTCTGTAAGGAAGAAGAAAACACAGGAATCAAGTTAGGTGAGCATGATTCATGCAGAGGATACATATATTAACAACAACAACAACAAAATGGACCAAAATGTTAGGCTAAAAAGCCAGCATGGAAGGGTGTTCATAACCTATGTTAGAACGTCACTCACTACCATAGAGCTTTCTACATTCTTTAACGTTTAAACAAGGTTCTGTCCTTTAAGAGTTTAATGACCCTGGTCATGTCATGGACATCTCTGAGTTTCTTTACGCTCTACGTGAAATGAGAGGTTCTCACCTGTGGAACTCAGTGAGATTACAGACGCTGAGGCCTCACCCAGAGCCATGGATCAGACTATCGAAGGGTGGGAATTACAGGCGTGTCTTTTCCAAAGACCTGACTTCGGTTCACATCTACAATGACAACCACAGCCTAGGAGACCTCTGTGGTTCCTTCCAGTTCTCATAGTCTATGAATCTGTGACTCAGAGTCCAAATTGTCCATAAACTCAGAACAAAACACTTAAGTTAAAACTAGCAACTTAACTCTTTATGTAGAAAATATGTCATCATTTTAAAAAAAATATACTGTCAAATTGGCTGACACACAGCGTGTACAGTGTACAGTGACTCATTGCTCACAGACAGCACCCAGTGCTCCTCCCAGCAAGGGCCCTCCTCCATGCCCATCACCCACCTCCCCCCTTCCCCTGCCCTCCATCCAGAAACCCTCAGTTTGTTCTCTGTATTTAAGAGTCTCTTACGGTTTGCTTCCCTCCCTCTCTGTTTGTGACTATTTTTCCCCTTCCCTCTCTGCCATGGTCTTCTGTTAAGTCTCTCAAGTTGCACACGAGTGAAAACATATGGTATCTGTCTTTCTCTGACTTACTTCACTCAGCATAACACCCTCCAGTTCCATCCACACTGCTGCAAATGGCTAGATTTCATTCTTTCTCATTGCCAAGTAGTATTCCATTGTATATATAAACCATATGTGCTCATTTTTAATAACAAAAGCAGAAATATCAGTAACAAGTTTAAGATGATTCATCAAGGTGGAATCAATAACTTTGTTTTTCAAGTGTATCTAAATACCTAGGACTTCTTATGCTCTTCCTTCAACTATCCCTAACCTGGCTCAAATACAAGAAATATTCTAAGGCTAAAACTCACTGCTGATTGTGTTCACTGTAATTACTAGATCTAGATGAATTAGCTCTCTGGTTTATGGAGTCATAATTTCTACCGCTCCTCCCAAGATGGGTGAGCTTCAGTGTTCCTCAGTACCAACAATGCAATAGAAGACACAAATTCAAGTGTAAACAACTGCCCTGCAAAATTCCACTGGACAGTGAGGAAGTATCTTATATAGTCACTCACCTGCATCATTGAGCCACTTCTCCAAAAGTGGCTTTAGCTTGCACATGTTCTTAAAGCTGAGGTTCAAGGCTTCAAAGCGAGAGATGGTGGTCTGGCTGAAGTCATTTCCATACAGTTTACCCATAGCGAGCCCAACATCGCCCTGCACAGTAACACAGAGCAGGAGGGGAGAGGGAGAGAGAATTGTCTCACTAATGTCCCAAGTCTTCACTCTAGGGCTGCCCCAGTAACTGCTCTAGACCTTTGTCTACCATTCCATTTACAGACACTCACAACCATTCCATTTACAGAGACCCACAAAAGCATCCAACTTTAAGCTGAGCACAGTATTCAGTGAGGACTGTTAGGCCTTGACTGTGACAAAGTCCCTACCTCCCATTTTCTCTCATTTTGAGTCTCTTCTTGCTACTTCACATAATAATCAAGATTATTAAATATTTCCAAGTCTCAAAAGATAGCGCTGATATTCTAACAAGCCCCTTAATGGATGCAACTAAAATGACTTAAATAATCTTTAAAAGCAGTTACCTGTTATCACTTACAGGGTTAATAGACGTTAACTGTCTGGACAGCTTCAGGTATTTCTGAACTAACCAAAGTTCCTATAAATCATTTTAAATTTGAGAAATAATGCCTCATTCTCCATCCCTCCCTTCTCCCCCCTCCCCCAACCCCAGGCCCATAAAGTATTTCTGGAAGCAGTGGAAAAAATCTATTTTCCACCCTTAGTTTGGATTTCAAAGTTGGTTACAAAAACACATATCCTAAAAGACTGCTTTTGTAACCATTTTAGAGACAGAAATTCACAGTAGAGAGGTTTGACCCATTTAGTTAAACCTTCATGGGCACTGGCAACTTGGTAACCTTATAGCAATAGAACAATGATCCCCTGAATATATTACAAAAGATGACTTTCTTTATAAGCCTATAACCTTTGAAATGTATACAATACTTTTCTTCCAGCTGAATCTCTCTTGTTAAGGCTAGAAAAGGCCATATCTTAATAGTTACGTTATATACAGGTGATAGAAACTCACGGAGTTTCAATGATTCATGCTCCCATTTCAATTAGGTTAGTGGCAGGGCAGAAAGGCAACATTTCCAGCCCTAAGGACCACACAGCCCATGCCCCTAGGAAGCCGCCAACTCCTGGCCACTGTGGCAACACTTATTTTCAACTGGGATTATCTCGCTCCTCTGATCTCCCCTCATCCCCGCCAATCCATCTTCTCGATCCTACACTGCCTATTAGCACCTACAGTAGGTGGTAGTTAAGGAAAGGAAAAAAAAACCTTTTTTTTCTTTTAAACTCCTATTTTCTTACTGGTGTACAACTTCCGATAAAAAGTTTAACAGAGGGAAAACGTTCAAACTCCATGATGAAATAAGGTATAAGGATGAAGAGAACTTCAACTGATGTGGTTATTTAAATCTAAATTAATTAAAATCAAGTAAATTAAAAACTCAGTTCCTTAGCTCCAGAAGCTGCCTTTCAAGGGCTCAAGCAACACACGTGGACAGTGGCTATTGTGTGGCACAGCACAAATACAGAACCTTCCCATCATCACAGAAAGTTTTATTGACAGCTCTGAATATACTGTCTCTACGTAGAACAGAAATGGACTGCTTATTGATTTCCTTCCAATTACAGTAAAACTCAAAGAACCAGGGTAGAGTGAGCCGGGGCATAAATGCCATCTGTTGTATTTATACACAAACAGATCTGTAGATACAGGTTTCTCGGCATCGATACCTCTCCATATTTATTAAATCTTCACTCAATCAACAAATATTCACCAAGTGCTGCTGTATTTCAGGCACTAGACATGCTTCATTTGTCCCATACAATTCAGGTCCTTGGCCACTTTGTTTAGACGACAGCTTTTTAGAAAGCTGGGTGGGGCCAACTAAATGTTGAGATTCTTTGAGTGTAAGATATGCTGTTATGGTCAGACGTAAATAAGTTTTCTGACACTGTATCTGCATAATTTGCTAAGGGTTTCCCAAAAACTTCCAGAATATCTATGAAAAGTAACAATATTAGTAAACAAAAATAACACAGCAAAAATCTCATCACTATAAAATAAGCAATGCCCTCAACAGCAGTTGTGCCTAAATGAAGCTGTGCCATCGACTCACTACAACTATGACAAATCCACTTGAGATTTACGGTGCAATTTCATATTTAAATTATTTAAATGAATAAAAAGCAACAGGTCTCTCAGGTAATACACTAATTCTCATTCACTTGATACATGCTCAGTTTAGAGCCTTGTAATTACCACGTTGGGTCCCTCCTCACAAAAGTAAATGTTTTCAAGCAGTTGCCTCATACGTTATCTGAGCTGTATCGTATCTCTTCGGTATTTGTTAAAAGAGCAAAAGGAAGAAAAGGAACAAAGGCTGGGGTTGGGAAGTAATGAGTGTCCTGTGCGCCAGAAGCGCTCTGCTACGTAAGTCTCCCCAGCGCAGTGATGCCTACAGCAACCCTTCACCCAATTCAGTAATTAGAAAATTACTGTTTAAAACATCTAATAATATGTATACTTACTCGGAGAATAGGGACTTTTTTGTTTAAACTAACAAGTTGAGTGTAAATTCCCGTGTGTGTGTGTGTGTGTGTGTGTGTGTGTATAAATAAACTGGATACAAAGCAACCTTTGAGTAACTACAATTGGGGTATGTGACTTAAAAACAAAGGCTGATTTTCCCAGCCTCCACCAGTAATACATGCTCTAATCCACACAGTTAAATTTTGTGAAATGCTACCACTGGTATGTCAAAGTCATTCTGATAAGAAAAGTAACAATTATACCAAATAATAGGATAAGACCATAAAGCACCAGCCCATAAGGAAGCCCCTTTTATCTAAAAGAGAAAGAGAAGGAGAGACAACACTAGCAATATGTTGGGTCAAATGACACAGAAAGGCAAACTACTATTTGGGTCAAAGTTAAAGATTTTTAAAAGCCTTAATATTCTTGGCATATCACTGAGGCAACAATCTCCTAGGGAACCAAAGAGGATGCCGGGTTAATAGCCTAAAAGCTGCAGCACTGCTGAATACGTACGCCAAGCTCACACTTGTCCGAGCTCACCCTCCCTCTACCAACCTAGCTGTATCTTTAGCTTTCCTTTGTCAAACCAAGTCAGACTGTTTAGATGTTTCAGAAGTACTAAAACATTTCTGAACTGTAATTTGTTTCTTCACAACTGAAACTCCTTACAAAGCTAATGGCATTTTCTCTAAAATCACACCTATTAAAAAAAAAACCATTTTGTGTTTGTAACATATAATTAATTTTTTTGAGCAAAAACAAGTTACCAAAGAAATATAAGGAATAAAAATCTCTTCTTAAAAACACACAGAAAACAAATAGGGACAGGTCCCTGGGTTTTGACCTACCATGTCGCGCACAACTTTACTTTCAACTTAGTGTTCAAGGGGTGGCTGAACCTTCAAACAGTGATTATATTCTAAGAAAACATTAGGTTTCCCGATTCCATAAAACCACTCAATCCAACCTATACGTCAGTAACTTTTTTTCATTTAAGGATCTTGTATCATTTTATATAATTGTTACTCAGTTTAATTCTTTTCCTGCTTTAAAAGTACTCTTTGTGACAGGTTAACCAGAGACAGGAAGTCCAGTGGTAGCGCTTGGAACAGACACGATCTACCCAGATGCCTGTTTGAACCGTTAAACTTGTTCCACACTCAACGCTGTCTGCTAGGGGCCATTAAAAAAATGTTACCTTGGATTTGGATTAATTTGGACTTTTCAGGTTTAACAGGTTCCTGTTTGTTTAATTAGGGTCAATGTGGGCTTAGTGCACGCGCATGCACGTGTCTTTCTATTTGGCCTCCTTCTCTTTCCCAAAAATCTGTTTTTAAACAAGTCTTTAAAACTTTTACCCCTTTCAGCTACTACAAGAGACCCTGCAGTCTTCACTCTCTCAATCGTGCAGACAGAGCGCTAAGCCCAGAGCCAGATGTTCCACGGAGAACAAAACCCTCACTACGATTACAGCAGCCCCGATAAACGCCTTCAGCTCTCCCCACTTAGCGGTATAATCATAATTATGATTTCAGAGGCCTGTGTTCTGAGAGAAAACTTAAAAGTTTTAATCCAACATTAAATCATACATTTATAACAGAATGTATGATACTAGTCTAAATTCGTAAGGGCAGGAAACGGCTAAGAAAAAGTTGCAGTCTAAAACATAAAAAACAGGGCCGGGGAATATACTGCTCCTCGGAAGCCTCTCTGGACACGTGAAGCACTTATCTGGACTTAGTCCAGGGGGAAATCGAAGTTCAGGGTGGATTCATCCTACCTGAGTGAATCCAAGTTTGATTCGTCTTTGTTTGAAGGTCTTGGCAAATTGCTCAAGCTCCTCAAGGTCACTGGGCTCCTCCAAGCTGGGAGTATCAATTCGCTTTGGTGTTGACTGGCTCTGTGGAAGTGTCTGAATTGGGGTTGCTGCTATTGTGCGTGTTGGGGTTGCTGGCTGTTGCAAGGAACAGAAGAAGAACAAGCACACAAAACGGTACTTCAGTTTGTAACTGGAACGTGTCACCAGCGAACAACTAAAGGAAACAGCTGTATTCATGAGGAACTACGAAGACCAGGTAACACTGGGGAAGGTACAGCATAAGGTCCCGCGAGAAGAGCAGAGTGTGACATTGTGTGTACAGCTGCAGGTAAGGCTTCCGTGGAAGTCCAGGGAAACAAATACACGAAAATGAAACCCATCATATTTGGGCTTTCAAATGTTCTGAATGCATGTATCTGATACATATTTAGGGTATACATAATAAGTCAGACTTTATTTTAAAGAATCTAATTCATAAACATGCCACTTGAACTGCAAGTCTCAAAAGAGGAACCATATCTAGCTTTGTTATCACTATCCTACCTCCACCTTATGACCCGGTATTATAAAAATAATAAGAATAAAACAATTTTAAGGGGGAAAAGTAAATCGTCTACAGTTTGAATAACTTAATTGCTTGGTTTTGTTTTTTTATTTCCACTGACCTATATCTCTTTCCTTATTTTATCCCGTTTTTAATTTGTTGCACAAAGTTTATTTAATCTGTAAATGTTTCTCTTAGAAATTGTAAATGAGGTTCAAATCTTCAATTATAAGGCACCCATCTCAGAGATCAGAGTAACCTTTATGATATGATTAAGACACTGGAAGGGACTGCAAGGCACAAGATCAAAGCAGCAAACTTTGGTTATAGTCAGGTGTGACTGGCATATTAAAAAGCTGTATTTATTTAATGTGTACATCTTGATGACTCTGAAGACGAGCATACCTTCATGAATATGTACTGTCACCACCCACAATGCCCTACATTTATCCATAACCCCCCACTCCCCGCCTTGGATCCACATTCTTAACTTTAACTGTGATTACAGTTTATGTAAGTTTATACTCTTCCATAATTATCATTTTCAAAGGCTGACTGAGGCAATATCATCATAATTTATTTGACAATCTCTTTGTTAATAGACACTTTTTCATTTATGTTTTCACTAACATAGTTAACAGCATAATGAAAAGTTTTGTGCACATGGTTCTCTTCCCCACCTTTGTAATAAGTTCTTTGAGATAAAGCAGATGTGATTTTCTGTAACTGGATAAAGGGTCCACCATAAACAATTCCATGGCTTCTGATACACATCACAATGTCGGCTCTCACCATATGACGCTAGTTTCCTCCACAAGATTTGTGTTGGCAGTTTTAAAAAATATTTTGCTAATTCAAGGAGTATATAGTACTTCACCATTAATTGGGGTTTCTCTTATTACTCAAAGTAAAATTTTCTTACGTGCCAATTATTGTCTGTATTTCTTTATCGATGGGACTTATATCCATAACCCATATATGTGTTAACAATCTCCTTCTCCTCATCCTTAAAGAACTCATCAATTGTTGATGAGACTGATCAAGTCTTTGTTGTTATTAGTACAAATAATTTTTCCAATCGGCTTTTTTCCTTTTACTTTTCAGTGTACATAAGTTTTAAATTGTCATCTGGATGAACTTTTTTCCTCCCTTCTATTATCTTGTCTTGCTTTGAAGCTGAGAGCTTTCACTCACTTCTAGCTCAAAAATCCCTTTGAATAGTTTGCTTGCTTCCTTTCTATATTTTTAAATATTTATTTAAATCTATCTAAACTTTATTTGGGGACATGAAAGAATGATTTTTTTTTCCTTTTAAAGGAAATGGTAAATTTCCTTGTTACACAAACGCAAGGCTCCTCTGTTTCACTCACAAGCCCGGAGGAGAGCCTGCCCTGTGAGCGCTCAGTAGCGGAAGGTCCCACCCTGATTGCAGCATAACGGCTCAGCTGACCCTTCCTATGAACAGTAGGCCACGTGAGAGATTATAGGCCAGGGTTACAAATGAAGTCTGGCTAGGAGTTTTCTTGTAATTTAAATGCACCAAATACCCCCAACTTGGACTTGGTTAGTAATAAGCTCTTTCCAACTGAACCAATTGGCCCAGACAATGACACAATAGGCACCGCACAGGCCTAGCCCTGGAGTAGGCTACTCTCTGTCATCCGGTTTCAACAAAGACAGCCAAGTGGATCTCTATTATGTTGTTGACACTAATTTTCAACCTGACCTTTTGGAGGAGTCCAAACCAGCACTAACCATATTAGAATCCTATGCAGCTATACATTCCCAGTGAGACCGGCTGGTCGGTAGGCAGAGGCGAGCCTCAACTACCAGACTGTTACTTCATCTCCAGGCTTGAAGGAGCCCCATTCTCAAATAATAAAGGACTAAAAATAGCTTGGGTACCTTTAGGTGGGGTGGTTACAGAAAGGTTACCCCAGCTCCAGAAACCTCAGGTTGGGCTGGGCCAGATCTAGAAATGGCAGAGTAGAATTCAGTGAGCAGGAGTTAGGACGAAGCCGAGCAGCCCCGCCACCAAGCGCGGAGCACACAGGCCAGCGAGGCGCGGCCGGCACAGGCGCCCACAAAACTCCAGCCTGACTTCTACATGCAGCGGGTCCACAGTGACACGCACAATTTCAATGTATATAGTTTGATGTTGTGCCAAGTGTATATAGTCATATAACCGCCACCACCATTACGATTCAGAACATTTCTACGCCCCGTGAAAGTTCTTTATGCTCTTTGCCCTCCGTCCCCTTCCCTAGTGCCTGGCCCCTGGCAAGCACTGGTACGATTTCTGTCCCTATAGTTTTGCCTGTTCTAAAACGCCATACGCACTGAATCAAACTGTGTACACTCTTTTATGCTTGGTTTCTTTCACTTAACATAATGCTTCCAAACTTCCTACCTGTTGGTAAATGTTTCAGAAGTCTGTTTCTTTCTATGGCTGATTAGCATTCCATCATACGGATATGCCAGAAATTATGTAACCTACTCATTAGCTGATGGATATTTAGGTTATTTCCAGTTTGGTGTGACGATGAATAACACTGCTTTGAGCATTTACATATGGGTCTTTGCATGGACACATGCTTTCATTTCGAGGAGTAGAATTGCAGTCATAAGGTACATACATCTTCAACGTTATAAGAAGCTGCCAAACTGTCTTCCACAGTGTTTGTACCAATTTGCAACCCCATTAATTATACAGAAAAAGCCCAGTTGCTTTACACTTGGTATTGTCGTAGCCTTTTTAATTTTGTCCATTCTAGTGGGTGTGCTGTGATATTTCATTTGCATTTCCCTGATGACTAATAATTTGCAGCATCTTTTTACATGGTTACTGGGCATTTACATGCCTTCTTCGGCGAAGTATTTACAAATAATTTGCATCTTCCCCCCCTTTCTAAAAATCAGGTTGTCTTAGTATTGAGTTGTGTGAACTCGTTATAAATTCTAGACGCACCTCTTGTATCAGATTTAAATCTGAAGACTATTTTCTTCCAGTCTGTGGCTTTTCTTTTATGCTTTTAACAAAAAGATTTTAATTTTTATGAAATTAATCAATTTATTTCTTTCATGAATAGTGTTTTATTCTTATTCTTATTCTTAAATAAGATTATTAAGGGAATAAATTCTTAAATTCTATTCTTATTCTTAAATAGTGTCCTATTTAGGAAATCATTATCTTATTCGGGGGCACAAAGATTTTTCCTAAGTTTTCTTCTGGAAGGTTAGGTCTTCTACTCCTTCCAAAGTAATCACTGTAAATTGTGTAAAATAAGAATCAAGGTTTTCGTTTGTTTGTTTTTGCCTACGGATAACCAAAGACTTTCCTTTTCTCACTGAAATCCTTTTGTACCTTTGTGGAAAATGCGTTGGCCATAGATGTGTGGGTCTACTTTAACCTTCTATTCTATTTCATTTCTATCCATATGCTGTTATCACGCTGTCTTCATCACCAAAGCTTTATAGTAATTTTTGACATGAGGTAGTGTTTCAACTTTCCTACTTTTCAAAACTATTTGATTTTTCTAGGTCCTCTACAATTCCATATAAATGTTAGAAACATGATGCAAATTTCTATTTAAAAAACCCTGCCGGGATTGATCAGAATTGTGTTGCCTCTATAGATCAATTTGGAAAAGAATTCACATTTTATTTTTTAAAAGTGTTTTTTAAATGTTTTATTTACTTCTAGGAGAGAGAGAGACAGCGTGAACAGGGGAGGGTCAGAGAGAGAGGGAGTCACAGACTGAAACAGGCTCCAGGCTCCAGGCTGACAGTCAGCACAGAGCCCGATGCGGGGCTCGAACCCATGAACTGCGAGATCACGACCCAAGCTAAAGTTGGACGCTTAACCGACTAAGCCACCCAGGTGCCCCAAGAATTCACATTTTAACAACCCAAGTCTTCCGATTCATGAACACATTATATTCTCTATTGATATGGGTCTTGATTAACTTCACTCAGCAATATCTTGTAGAAAAATATACACGGAAAGCTGTGTATAAGTCTTACAAATGTTTTGTTAACTTTATCTGTAAATAGGGTAAATTATTTTTCCTCTTAAGCTCAACTTCCAGACAATCACTGTTAACACCAACTTTGTATCCTACATACTTGCTAAACTCACTAACTGCAGCATTTTTTTGTAGATTCCTTAGGATTTTAACATAGATAATCATGCCCTCTACCAATTAAGACAGTTTTACAACTTCCTTCCTAATCTCTAGGTCCGTCCTTTCTTTTCCTTGTCTTCTTGCACTGCTAGGACTTCCAGTAAAATGCTGAATAAGAGTGGTAACAGTTAGGGGCGCCTGGGTGGCTTAGTCGGTTAAGCGTCCGACTTTCGCTTAGGTCATGATCTCGCGGTTCGTGGGTTCGAGCCCCGCGTCGGGCTCTGTGCTGACTGCCAGCTCAGAGCCTGGAGCCTGTTTCAGTCTGTGACTCCCTCTCTCTCTGACCCTCCCCTGCTCACGCTGTCTCTCTCTCTCTTAGAAATAAATAAAACATAAAAAAAAAAAAAAAAAGAGTGGTAACGGGGCGCCTGAGGGCTCAGTCAGTTAAGCACCCGAGTCTTGATTTCAGCTCAGGCCGTGATCTTATAGTTTGTGAGATCAAGTCCCGTGTCAGGCTCTGCACATAGTGCTTGGGATTCTCTTTCCCTCGGTCTCTGCTGCTTCCCTGCTTGTACAGACACACTCTCTCTTACTCTCATTAAATAAATATATTTTTAAAAAGTGGTTAACAGTGGACATCCTTGCCTTACTCCTGATCTTAATGGGAAAGTATGATGTAGGGTTTGTTTGGTTTTTTTGCAGATCCCTTTCAGTAGGTTGGAAAACTATTCCTAGTGTGCAAGAGGTTTTGGTTTTTTTCATGGTTTTTTCCTTTTCATAAAAAGATGTTGAACTTTGTCAAATCTGGCCATGTGTTAGTTAGAACTTCCAAGATTACAGACAAAGCAAATCAGAGCTGAAGAGGGATTCGGGATCAGCCAGAGTAATTACCTAATTTACAGATGAGAACTGAAATGACGTGCTCAGAGTCACAGCTGGTTAAGAAATAAAAGAGGTCCAGGGGCACCTGAGGGGCTTAGTGGGTTGAGCATCCGACTTCGGCTCAGGTCATGATCTCACAGTTTGTCGGTTCGAGCCCCGTGTTGGGCTCTGTGCTGACAGCTCAGAGCCTGGAGCCTGTTTCGGATTGTGTCTCCCTCTCTCTCTGACACTCCCCTGCTCATGCTGTCTCTGTCTCTCTCTCTCAGACATAAATAAAACACATTAAAAAAAATTTTTTTTTAAATAAAGAAATAAAAGAGGTCCAAAGCTTCCATCTCAAGATGTCTAGACCTATACTTTATTATAGAGTTAAACTTTGGTAGAAATGAGCTGAAGCAACACCTCAAAGTTGAGAGAAAGAAAACAGAGATCAGAACTTCTTTGGAGTTTCTTAGAAAGGGCACAGGGCAGTGAGGTGTTCTAACGAAAGCGGTGGGTTTCCAGTGCAAGTGGTAATCTCTACTGGCAACGACAGAGAGGGGAGGGGTGGAGGAGAGAGTGGTCAACTAGCTGGGACTCCATACTCACTTGTCACCAACAGTTATTTTTTTATAAATATATAAGAAAATAGGAACTCCTTGAAGATTTTCAAAGACGACATCAATCTGATAGGATTGCTTTATCAAGCTGGTAAGTCCTGCTGTGAATTTTTGCTCAGTTTGTGAAAACTATGTGGATTATTTTAATTAGGGTTCTGTGGGGATTTGTTGTGTTTTTAATTAAACCAAGTCCAGGAGTCCCTCAAAACCTCAGGTAAGAGAAAGTAACCCTCAGTGGGAGGAAACTGACCTGGGAGGTGAGGGTGATGCTTGGCTGCGACTGGAGGAGGTTGGCTTGGCTTTGCTGAGGTAGTTGCGTTAAAAGATTCTGCGCTTGCAGGAGGCCTGTAAAACACAAACGTGTCCTGTCAGACACACTAAGCGTTACTTTGAACATGTGACAAAATAGAAAATAAGAGAGTGAAATGAAAATTTTCAACTGATCTCTTGATAGCCTTATCAGTCTTAAAATTCTTAATGTCTTATTTTCTAAAATTCAATCTTATGAACTTGGGCAGGAAGAGAGGGAATATAACACTAAAACTGACACAGGCATCTGGGTGGTTCAGTCGGCTGGGCGTCTGTCTCCTGATTTCCGCTCAGGTCATGACCTCATGGTGCGCTGGATGGAGCTCTGCACTGGGCTCTGTGCTGACAACACAGAGCCTGCTTGGGATTCTCTCCCTCTCTCTCTCTGCCCCTCCTCCACCCGTGCTGTCTCTCTCTCTCAAAATAAATAAATGAACATTAAAAAAATAACCTAAAACTGATACATATCTTTGATAACCTGTCTGATGATCTGACTGGCCAATCCTTTTAGTAAGGAATGGATGAAAATGAGGAAGTATTCTAAATGGAAGCAAGCCTGAAACTCTACAAAGAGCTCATCTTCTTAGCCCAGGACCCATCAGAAACTGCCAGTCTATGTTGGGCCAGAGAACTGATTCATGAAAGCAGCAAGCTACCTATTAAGCAGAATCGGTATTTACACAATGAAAGACTGTGGGATGAATGATCAAGACGAAAAGGCTAAAGGACACAACAAGAAACTGGTAGCAACGGACGCATGTTCCTTGGAGGGGAGCCTCGATATCCTGAATCTCTCTACACTAACTAACCTTACAAACAAAGAGTGAACTTGTTTGATACAGAAATTACACAACAGCATTGATCACTAAAAGGCCTCAAACGTGTTTTTTGTAACTCAAAACTTTGTAATTTCTAATATGACACTCTCTCCTTCCCAAACTTTTAAAGGAAACAAATGATGGTTAGAAGCATAGGCTTTTAATGCTCAGCCCACATTTTTAAAATACATTCCCAAGAAATACTATCAAAATACTAGAAATAATTTATGTTGGAAAGATTTCATTTAGACTTCTGACCAAACTCATGGCTCCCCCCAGAGATTGAACAGAAGAAAGGCAGTAAAGGACGACCTTCAATATGTGATATGTAAGACCAGAGTTTCCTTTTTTTTTATTAAAAAAATATTTTAATGTTTATTTTTTAGGGACAGAGCATGAGCGGGGGAGGGGCAGAGAGAGAGGGAAACACAGAATCTGAAGCAGACTCCAGGCTCTGAGCTGTCAGCATAGAGCCCGATGCAGGGCTCGAACCCACAGACAGCAAGATCATGACCCGAGCCACCCAGGCTCTTTTTTTTCCCCGCGAGAGACAGAGAGGCAGAGAGAGAAGGAGACAGAGAGTCCCAAGCAGGCTCTGTGCTGACATCAAATAGCTTGATGTGGGGCTCGAACCCATGAACCGTGAGATTATGACCTGAGCCGAGTAGGACACTTAACCGACTAAGCCACCCAGGCACCCCTAAAAATTATATTTTTCTTAACACGAACACTGAGCTTACAGTTACATTTAATAAAGCCATGAAAACGACAGCAGTTGGTGTGTGCGGCGCAGCAGCTGGGTGCGGGTGCCGCGGAAAAGCTTACCCTGCTGGCTCTGCGGCGCCTGTGAGATGATAAACTGCGCTGGCTGCAAGTTGGTGGTTGGATGGACCAGCACAAACTGCTGCAGGTTGAGATTCTGCTGCTGAAGCTGCTGCAGTTGCTGCAGATCCTAGAGAATGAGAATGAAAACATGGGTTGGAGACCCGAGGTAAAAACTCGCTGGGTCATAAGGTTCCCAGGCGATGGACTCTGAGTCCATATTCTGCATGCTTCCCGTGTTGTGACACAGGATGGGCTCTGCATATGTTGACATGTTCACACGGCGGGTGAATCCAGAGCCGCAGGAAGGACTTGCTACTTGTGCGGCGTCCACTGTGTCAGGACTCCTGCCAAAGCGAGTTTTCAACAGTAACTTCAGAACAAACGGTTACAGTTGGATGTTTTAACATCTAGGGATCAGTATAGATTTTAAAAATCAAGTGAGAAAAGAATATGTTGGGGTTTTAAATAATCAACTGATCTTTCTCTTAAGTAAAAATTGAGAGTGCTGTGTCTGAAACCGCATCAATAAATGAAAATATCTAGAATGATTCCGTAAACGTGGCGCCAGCCTAGGGGCGCTGGGTGACTCAGTCGGCAAAGCGCCCGACCCCGGCTCAGGCCGCGATCCTGTGGTTCATGAGTTCCAGCCGCCGCTGAGCTCTCTGCTGGCATCTCGGAGCCCGGAGCCGCCTCGCTTTCTGTGTCTCCCGCTCTCTGCCCCTCCCCCGCTCTTTCTCTCAAAAACAAATAAAACAAACATTAAAAAAAAATCTTAATTTGATACCAGCCTCATTCAACTGAGAAATCAGTGTAAAAATACCTAAAAATAGGTGTCCATGTAAAAATATCCATAACATACTAAACACGATTATATTGGTCGAGTGTTTTAATAATCTTCAATGTGGTTTATACACACTATCTTATTAGAATAGTGTCAACATAGGCTCTCAAAGCTTATGTTAAAAATGTATTTGATGAGGAAAGTGGCCGCAATGAAAACACTGTCGTGAAAAAGCGTGTTCCACAGCGGTCTGGAAGACCGTGTGGTGTCGGTGCCGGCTCTGCTCCCGCGTCCAGTCGGGCTGTGGCCCGCGGGCTCGTCCGCCCCGGAGCCCCCGCGGGCACAGCGGCCGCCCCGGCTCCCCACTCCTCACGGGAGTCCGGCCGCGGACACGGGGCGCGGGCCTCGTCCGCCGTCCCTCCCGGGCGGGGCCGTCCGGACACCGGGCCCGAAGTGCGAGCGCCGCGGCCGCAGCACGTGCGGCGCAGAGTCCGCGGCCCGGAGCGCCCGTGCCCGCCGTGATTAGCCAATTAAATAAACACGGTGATCCCCTGCTGCCCAAACAGGCCGACTGATTACTCAAGAATTGTCACTTACTATAAACACGCATTCAAATCGTCAGTTCCGTGTTGATAGTATCGATTCAGACAAGCAAACAAGCGCACGACGTGAGCCGGACAGCGAGCGGCCCCCACACGCTCATGCCTAGCGCCCAGGTCCCTGAGGAGCCGCGCCCCCGCCCCGGGGACCTGAGGAGCCCCGCCCGCCCCGGGGACCTGAGGAGCCCTCCCCCGGACCTGAGGAGCCGACCTGAGGAGCCCCCCCACTCGGCCCCTGAGGAGCCCCGCCCCCCCGCCCGGGACCTGAGGAGCCCCGCCCCCAGCCCCCCGCCCGGGGACCTGAGGAGCCCCGCCCCCTCTCCCCCTGAGGAGCCCCCCCGCCCCCAGGGACCTGAGGAGCCCCGCCCCACTCGGCCCTGAGAAGCCCGCCGGGGACCTGAGGGCCCCCCACTCGGCCCCTGAGGAGCCCCGCCGCCCCGGGACCTGAGGAGCCCCCGCCCGCCCGCCCGCCCGGGAGGGCCTCACCTGCGAGATCTGGATGGGCTGCGACAGCGGGATCTGCGTCATGGGCGTGGCGGCGGACGCGGAGATGGAGGCCCCGGCGGCGCCGTGCTGCTGGCTGGCGGAGTGCTGCTGGACGGCGGCGGCCAGCAGCTGCGCCTGCGCCTGCGCCTGCTGCAGCAGCAGCTGTTGCTGCGCCGGCGTCAGGGTGAGCTGCACACGACAACACACGGTTGGAGGGGCCGCGGGGGCGGGGGCGGGGGCGCCCCGGCGCGGTCAGGCCTCGCCCGCCCGCGGCACGCGGTTAGCACGGGGCCGAGGCGCTGCCGGGCCACCAGGCCACCGCGACTAGCGGGACGTTTACATTAAAATGGACTCAGACAGTCGCTCCAGCTTGTCGCGGGCTCTAGGTTGAGGCAAGAGAGTAACTAGTAACACGGGAAGGAAGAATCCACGCGGACAGGGTATGGAAAGAAACGGACACCCAGCTGCGCGGCAAGTGGGATGAATGGGCAGCAAGGGTGCGGGGTCGGCGGCGGGAAGACCGATGAGGCCCAGCTGCTTCCCGAGCACGACCCGCCGTACCCGCCATCCCCCTATGTGTCCCAACATAGGACTGAGGCATAGGCGCTCCGTTTGTCTCTCTTCCAAGTCTCCCTGCGGCCCCTCCCCAATGCAGGCTTTTCTGTACTGAAAGCACAGGGTCCCTACAACTTTCTATCCCTTTCCAACACATTATCTCCGTGAAACAGGTGGTGACAGCGGCTCTCTTTACATGCAAATGAATCCTAAAGCCCAGGTTTAGTAGAGGCTCCAGCCACAGGAACCTGGAGTCCCAAGGGTCTCTTACTATTGGAGACGCTAATCACCCAAAACAAATCCAAAGAGTAAAACAGGAAATGTATTTAGAGCAGATTTGAACTTGCTTTCATAATGCAACTTATTTCAAACACAAAGTAGTGAGTTCTGCCTTCCTTTTGGTGGCATGTTCCGATCAGACAAGAAGGAACCCTGGAATGTATACTTTTTTTTAAAGCCTTTTTTCCCTGTAATCTCTACACCCATCATAGGATGGGGCTCGAACTCACAACTCCGAGATGAAGAGCTGCATACTCTAGCGACTGAGTCAGAAGGCATCCTACCCTGAAATATATTCTTAAGTGCATGTGCATTCACTTAGTGGCACAACCCTCCTTCTAAAAGGGTCCAATACTATTTGTACATTCGAGGTATAAGATTCAAAATCAAACCATTCAAAAACGTAACAGCTGTCAAGATACACTTTTATATTTTATATAATAAACATATTAATCTCCATTGAGGGGTATTTAAAACAGTTTAGCAACTTCCAAAACACACTTAACTAAAATAAAGGAAATTAAAAACTGTGTGGGTCGATGTGATGTGAACTGAATAACAACTCTTCCTTACCACTCTCCTAGCCTTTCCACCTGCGAAATAACTTGACCGACAAATGTCCAACACTGGGAGACTATTTTGGGTGTCTTAGAGCAAAGACAGCTGGAAAGTGAAAAGCTTAAGAAAGCCCAAGAAAGTTAAAAGCTTAAGAAAGTAAAAAGCCTTACAAAGGCTGATTTATTAGCAATAAAAATAAGTGCTACGGCAGACAGGGAAAACTTACCCCAGTTATCTGTCCTCCAGCCAGCATCAGCTGGGTCTGGGGGATGGCCGCCTGCACTGAAGGCTGCTGGGAAGGCTGGCTTGGCTGCTGTGAATCCCCCGATTCTTCATTAGATTTAGACTGGGGTCGGGGGGAGAGAAGGGAGGATAAGTGATTCCAAGTAACCGATCAAAAACTATACTACCTACAACTCCGTATTTTAAGATTTGCTTACAACATGGATTTATCTAGTCAGGAGTTTTCTAGTTTCATTCTTTTTTTTTTTTTAATGTTTTATTTATTTCTAGAGAGAGAGAGAGAGACAGCATGAGCAGGGGAGGGTCAGAGAGAGAGGGAGTCACAGACTGAAACAGGCTCCAGGCTCTGAGCTGGCAGTCAGCACAGAGCCCGACGCGGGGCTCGAACCCACGAACCGCGAGGTCGTGACCTAAGCGAAAGTCGGACGCTTAACCGACTAAGCCACCCAGGCGCCCCTCATTCTTTTCCTTTCTTATTAATCTTTGTATCTTCCTAATTTTAACATAGGAAGTCTTTAGACTTTTTCTTCCTTTAAAAAAAATCCCATTTATGATTTGTTGTTTCCTAACTATAAAAGAAAGAAACAATCAAATACAGAACACATAAGAGTAGAAAAATAAAATAGAAAAAAACTGCCCATGGCACAAGTTGCTGGTATAGACCAGCAAAGCTGCACGTGCAACTTTTAAGAAGAAAACGTAATTGGGTCCACCACAAATCAACCGAATTTTTCAGAAACCCAAATTTCAACTTGAGAAACAAGGAGGAAGGGAATGCACGTCCTCAACCCGTGTCTACACCGGCCCCTCCACCCAGCATCCTGAGGTGTATTTGGTGGTTGGCCTGAAACTCCTCGTACGTCATCTCAGAGCTGACAACTTGACCCACAGAGCTATTCATCTAACACCTAAAATAACTGCCAATTTCGTATGTCTCATCGACATGTTTGGAGGGAACTGCCGCAGTCAAGAGGGAAAGAGAACACACTCCTAAAAGGGACACTAAGAGGAAATTTTATGGTAATTAAAACTGCTTATGCGGAGCATTAAAATTCTGCATAGATTTGCATATTTCCTACCACCTGTTTTGGGGACCGCAGCAAGGCTAATTAACATAAAGGCTCTGATTAATGCTGCCAGTCACTGCGAGATAATTACAGCGCAGGACTGTAAACATGCCGCACAGGAGATAGGGCCTGTTTGCCAACATCTCTCCAAGGGACAAACTCTACCATGGCAACCACGGCAATTTTCTGCCTCCTCTCCCGCAGAAAGGAAGGTCACATTAGCTCCTTTTCTTTTCTCTTCTTGCTCCATGTGTTACTAGGTCCATTTTCCACTGGGTTCCCGGGACGCTCAACCCAAGGTCTTCAGTCATTAGCAGCACTGAAATCAACCTTTTAGCGTGCGGCCTTCCCCTCTTGACTGCCAGCTACCTAAACACTCTAACGAAAGGAAGCAGCAGATTGACTGAAATACGGAGTAACGCATAATAACTGAACGCTGCACGTTTTACCGCATCGTTTGTGTATCAGCAAAGTGGCCAGACTTCAGCTTTGTTTTTCAATTTTTTTGACTGTATGAAGCCCATCAATTAACTACAACAGGCTTGGGGGCAAACCTTGGAAGTGTAGTACTTGAGAGCAGAGAGGGAGCCTGGCCCGTTTCTAAACCTCCCACACTTAAATAAATGTAAGGAAAAGGAGCCCCAGGAGGCTAGGTGACTTGCCAAAGGTGAGACGGCCAGTTAGCGGCAGAGCTAGAACGCACCCTTAGAACCTCTGCATCTCGGCCCCATGCTCTTTCCGCTACACTATAAAATGACAAGTAAAAAGGCACCTGCAAACCAAAGGCATCTAAAAGTTACTTGGCTTTGTGTTCAGGCATGTGTTATCACTGCAGAACTCAGAAACAGCGGACTAAATTGACATCCTCCCCCACCAAATAAAACTAAACTTACACATCCAGCTCTGAAAGGAGACTTCTCTTGTTCACCTTCTGTCATTCACGGCGGTATAACACAAACTAGATTTTCATTAATGTATCGTCAGTGATTATCGTTACTTGGATCTTACTGACATTAGGTAATAAAAAAGGTAATGCTTCTAAGTATTTCCTATTATAAAATTATTGCATGCTCATTACCAAAAACTCAGAAAAATATGGGGAAAGGAGTACAACTGGCCCATAATCCCACAACCCAGCTTACCTGTACATTTAAAGACTGAGCAGCAGCCTGTAAACTTGTTCCAGCGAGCTGGACCTAAAAGTAATCAGGTAAAGTTGCCATAAATGCCACAACATCCATCATTACAAGTTGACATCAGCAAGCATTTCCAGAATCTCTACTAAATGCCTGTTCACGGAGTTAGAACTGAGAATACAAAGGGGTCTATCTTACAAAGTAAAAACTTGATGGGGAAGCTCCTGGTTCCTCCACTTGCCCCCAGAAAATGCTGTTAACATTTCTTTCCTGAACACGACTTCCCACACCAAATCCACGTCATCAGGCCTGCCACACTTGTATCAGACTTTCCTTTCCTGTCTCTAGTCGTTGGACACACAGATTCTACAAACTTAATTCAGCCATTACATAAAGAACACATAAGAACAAACGACTTACACACATTATCATCATCAACGATCAGAGTTACCTACCTGTTCTAATTTCAAAATTTTCATGTGTATACCAGAGTAAAAACCTTATGTACGTGTGTGTGCGCGCGTACCCCTACAGTCAAGTCTTTACAACATTTATAGTCATAACTCAAAACTGCTGGCTGAAATAAAGACTCCATCCTATAATCCACACATGAAAGTTCACCATAACATTAAATGTATTTCATGCCTTCAGAAAGCTAAAACCATGGTTATATTAGGATAAGGGACGCTGTTTGGCAACCATGTTAATAACTGATTCTGACAAGTGTCATCAATGGGTGCTCTAGTGGGTGAAATGTGAGGAATACCATGGTATTTCCTATCATGTAGTCCCATGTAGTCTCTCCACGGAGACTTGTTAACTACAAACGGTAAGGTCGCCGGTAACGACACGCGTGCCTTCTGGCGTAATCCACGAAGAACACGATCCTGCTTATGTTCTACTGCTCCCCGAACCCAAACTGAGCACCACTGTACAAAATAACCAGTCTGTATTCTTCAAAAATGGCAACATCCTGAAAATAAAGAAAGACTATATATGGAGAAAAAGAATAGAAATTAGGGTAGAATAAGGGAAGCATAAATTAGAGCAGCAGCAGTCGGCACAGAAAGTAGGAAGGTCAGCGGCGTACTGCAAGGTACCACAGGGGGTCCTGGCTCCTGACTGGATATAGATAAAGAAAAAAGTCATGAATTATTCCAGGGTCCACATCTAAGAGACCATAAAAAATGGTAGTGTCGCTGTCACGAAGACGACGAGTTCCACTTTCGACGTTATCACATAATATCAAGGTTCCCTAAAGTTAAATGTAAGTGTTGGTATGGAGCTCAGTACAGAGTTCAGAGCTAAAATAAACAGATTGCTGCCCTTTATTTATAATTAAAAAAAAATTTTTTTTTAAAAATTTATTTCTGAGAGACAGCAAAAGTGTGAGCAGGGAGGGTCAGAGAGAGAGGGCGACACAGAATCTGAAACAGGCTCCAGGCTCTGAGCTGTCAGCACAGAGCCCGACGCAGGGCTCGAACCCACGAGCTGTGAGATCATGACCTGAGCCGAAGTCAGATGCTTAACCGACTGAGCCACCCAGGCGCCCCTAATTTACAAATTTTTTAAATGTCTATTTATTTTTCAGAGAGAGACAGAAACAGAGTATGAGCGGGCAAGGGAGGGACAGAGACAGAGGGAGACACAGAAACCCAAGCAGGCTCCAGGCTCTGAGCTGTCAGCCCAAATTGCGAGATCTCCCAAACAGCGAGATCTCCCAAACAGCGAGATCATGACCTGAGCCGAAGTCAGATGCTTCACTGACTGAACCACCCAGGTGCCTCTAAAATTCCGTGATTTAGGGGCGCCTGGGTGGCTTAGTCGGTTAAGCGTCCGACTTTTGCTTGGGTCATGATCTCGCGGTTCATGGGTTCGAGCCCCGCGTCGGGCTCTGTGCTGACTCAGAGCCTGGAGCCTGTTTTGGAGTCTGTGACTCCCTCTCTCTCTGACCCTCCCCTGCTCACGCTGTCTCTCTCTCTCTCCTAGAAATAAGTAAAAATAAAAAAAATAAAAATAAAAAAGAATAAAATTCCTTGATTTAAAGTCCTCCGCGGCCTGCTAAAGGTGGTGATTGGGAGCTGGAGGCCCTGTAGCTGATGCAGGAGCTGTACCCATCTTGGAATTTGGATCCAATGGAGGAAAGACTGCATATTATGTGTGTACCTTCAAGGATTTTTTAAATACGTTTGGACCATCACAAATTTATGCCAGACAGATGCTTAATTTGCGCTGCATAAACTGACTACCAAAAATGTTATCCCTCTAAGAAACCAGAAAACTTGCTGGAGGCTACAATATGTTTTTAGAAAAATAATCAACATGAAAGTAACATTTTTTGTTCTAGAATATATTCTTAACTTATTTTAGGTGCTAAATCATCTTACTGTTTTATCCAGAAGCTTCATGTAGAAGTTTCTCTACTTTCAAAAACACAAACCTACACACCAGAGCAAGCGTCTGTCGACAAGGGCCTCCCTCTAGCAGAAGATGCTAATTGTTGCCTGCATACTATCCCTTTGAATCTGTGAATAAATGGGCTTGAGAGACAACTTACTAAAATTTCACCTGTTGGGGCACCTGGGGGCTCAGTCGGTTGAGCGTCCGACTTCAGCTCAGGTCATGATCTCACGGTTTGTGGGTTCGAGCCCCGCATCAGGCTCTGTGCTGACAGCTCGGAACCTGGAGCTGCTTCTGATTCTGTGTCTCCCTCTCTCTCTGCCCCTTCCCTGCTCATGCTCTGTCTCTCACAAAAGTAAAATAAACATTAAAAAAATAGCAATAAAATAAAATTTCAGGTGTTTCAATCACAGGAGCTCCTTTTATATAAAGTTTAGGTAGTCTAAAACCATATTTTATGAGCTCAGAAGACAGAGGAAGACACATTTTATGAAGACATACTCTGAGCTGAGAGCCCCACCCAGCAGGTCTCAGGCAATGGTGGCCACACCCTTTTGGACGACTTTGTAATTCACTAGGTTGGGCGAGCCATCACAGACCCACAGTGACAAAAACAGTCACCCAGTTGTTAGATACATTCCAGTCGTAACAAAGAATTCCTTTTTTCACACAGCTGCGGGGTCAATAGCTACAGGGTCAATTAAGCTACGGGATTCCAGCCGACGATTCAGAAGGCCACGATTAGAGGCCGTTAGCACAGGCTTTAATCAATGTAGAAAGTCCCGCCCTGAAATAACTTCCCCAGACCCCACATTTCATGCCTCCATTTTCTACCCTCCCACAGGGCCGAGCAGAGCGCTCTACCTGATGGAGATGCCCCAGGAAGGCCTGGGCCTGGGCCGTCGAGATTGCTCCTCCCACAGGCACAGGCTGCTTCTGAAAGTCCAGACCATTGGTTTGTGTGCCTAGAAAGCAAGCACAGTAGCGAACCTATTAAAATAAACTCAACTGAAATAAAGCACTAGACCTCGGTCACCAGCATGGGTCGGCCATCAATTCTGTATAAGCACTTTCCTAAGTACCTCCAAGGTTGAGAGGGATTTAAAAGAAAAAGGATGCACAATAAAAGGATCTCTCTTCTCGAGGGAGGGCGGTGGGGCAAAGAAACAAACACTAAGCTTAAGGAACAGAAACAAAAATACAAAAAATGAACTCCAGTCACAAGACAGCGTTCGAGGACTTGGAAGTGAACGCAGTGTCTGGGGTCAGAGGAAGCATGGCGCTTGTGGGCATCAAGGAGGAGACTGTCAGGGTCACTGTGGGGAAGAATGCTAGAAGACAGGCTTCCAAAGAGGGATGGGAGTGCTCTTCTGGTCCCCTCCTCCATCTTTGGCGCGGACCGAAGAAATGCGCTGATGACTTTCAAAGACGGTTTATTCTTAACTTAGGCTTTCAACACCTGACCATCTGATGGCCACACAGCTATTTACATGCTAAACTAGTTTTAATAATTTCTTCATCTCCAAAGTACAAATTGCTGCATACATCTAAGTAGCAAGAGCTCTGCTACAACTAGAATCTTCTAAATGCTGTATCTGTGTTTGATGACCACTTATGCTGCAATCAGGTGCTAGAATAGGACTAATTTATGGAAGGACATATCATCCTAATACTCAGAAATAGTTTTAAGGATATAACGCATTGTTTTCAAACTACAATATCCAGATATTACTTAAGAAACAGCCAGAATTCTTCGTACGCAATACAATATAACCGACGACAGGAACCTGCAGCAATCACTGAGCACGTGAATGTGGTACCAAATTTCCATCTCCTTCCACTCAGACAACCCAACTGTTAGGATGGCACAAGACGGAACATTAAAGGAGTATTTCTGACCGCTGCCCTTATATACTCCAATTTCTAGCCCATGTATCACTTTAATAAGAATAATGAGGTAGACCACATGACTCAAAAGAACTATTTCAGGTTTCCGTGAGATAATTATAAAAGGAGTGTCCATATATTTCACCTACTTAAAACCTCACAGTGATTGTTCTCTTACAGGTTTTTCCTAAAGCTTCCCAGGAATTGAAAATTAAAGAACTACCTAGACATGTGCACGGAGTCAAATTAAAAGGGGGCATACTTGTGTCAAATAGTGAGAAACTAGTATGAAATAAAACTTCAGTAATTAATTAGGGTCGGCTTCATAAGCCACACACAGAAGTTTCATTATTTTAAAGTTTCACATTTTGTCACTAGCTGCCTGTCTCCATCTCCGGGCAGAAAATCATTACTTACGTTAAGATTTTCGGGTTGTGCACCATGAGGGAGCTCTGCTCAGTAGGCATTACACAAACGCAGAAGGCGAAAAGAAGACGAGATTTTGAAAAAACAGAGACAAGCACTTGATGAACACATCACCAATGCAAGAAATCTTCCGGAACCAAATATTGTACTCCCACGGGGATCCTGAAAACTCTGTACCCTGGTTCCACTTTCAAGTTCCCACAAAAATAAGAAGCTTGTGAATCACGAGGCACCATGCAACGCAAGACTGGCTGGTTTCCGTCCCTGGAACCCAGCCTCTCTCAGTGGCCCGTAGGTAAGACCATGTACGCGTCCCGTCTCTACTCCTGGGCGGACGCACAGAGGCATGGGATCCAAAGCAGCAAGGTGAAAGGACGTTCTCGGACAATTCAATTAAACCGAGATAAATTCAATTCAGATAAAGAGAGATGTAAGATGCAAAAGCAGGCTTTTGTTTTGTTTTGTTTTTTAAGTAAAACTCCGAGGCTCCACTAGAAGGAAACGATGGAAGAAAGGAGGCGCCACAGAGAACACTCTTGTAAAATGTAAAGACGTAAGTTGCGCTAAAAGGAAAGGAGAGAGAACACACACACATCAGGCTGGAGGAGGGAGACGGTACAGGGGACGGGGTGTTGGGAGTCAAACCAAACGTGTGCCAGAGAAAACAGGAGCATAAATAAGGGACTGGGGTATTAACAGTTTGGGACAGAAGGTGAATTACGTAAGAAGATTAACATGAGATACAGAGTCTGAGAAACCCCAAGACACGTGATCCACGTGAGAAACCCCAAGAAGAGGGATCCAGAGGCGTTGACAAATGACGCAGGCCAGAGCTAAAGACGCCATCACGTTGCCGCTGCAAAGTGTTACTGAGGTGAGCCTCGGAGACCTTGAATCCAACCTCCTTATTTTAAGGCGAAGAAACAGATTAAGGAATGTTAAGTGAATTGTTCAAAATGTCACAGCTGGTTGGTGGAAGAGCACAGAGGCGGCCAGGGTCCCCTGGCTGAGCCACTCACAGGGAAGGGACGGGTAGGATCCTGAGAGTAAGACTGGCAGTCAGCTAAGGGAGGCTATAGAGAAACGAAGCCTGAAGGTAAGAGGGCGCCTACGTTAGGAGACGTAAGGACAGAGGGAACCAGAGAGCGAGCAGTTTGAAAACAGAAACAAAATCCCGTAGGACCAGTGGGACTCGGGGACCAGGCGAAAGAAAGCTACAAGGAAGGACAGGGTAGTTTACTGCCGTCGAATGGTACAGAAAAGGATCAAATGCTAAGAAATTAATTCAAAGAGAATAGATAAAAGGGAATAAAAGGAAAGACCAACAATCAATGAAAGGGGGGAAAAAACCCACATAGTACAAACATCAACTTGGTTCTTTCAAAAGAATTATTTGATTATAATAATCAATTATTGTTCTAGATTATAGAACTCTAGATTATAGAATTATAGAAGATTATAAACTTCCAGAACAATGGAAGAAAAAATAAAGAAGGAGCAAATGATTTAAGGATAAAAGAAAGAAGGACACAATAAAAAAAATGCTGCAGATATGATAAAAGAGGATACCGTGAACCAATAAAATTCATGCCAATAAAATTAAAACTTAAAAATGGATTACTTTCGGGGCGCCTGGGTGGCTTAGTCGGTTAGGCGTCCGACTTTCGCTTAGGTCATGATCTCGCGGTTCGTGGGTTCGAGCCCCGCGTCGGGCTCTGTGCTGACTGCCAGCTCAGAGCCTGGAGCCTGTTTCAGTCTGTGACTCCCTCTCTCTCTGACCCTCCCCTGCTCACGCTGTCTCTCTCTCTCTCTCCTAGAAATAAATAAAAAAATATTAAAAAAAAAAAAAAAGGATTACTTTCTCGAACACATACCTTACCAAGACTGACTCAAGGAAGAAACAGGAAATCCAAAAGGTCCCGTAGCATTTGAATACATTTAATTTCTAAGTAAAAATCTTTCCAAAAGGAAAAACGAAAACCTAGACAATTTTACTCCGCTTGTTTCCAGAAATCCAAGGGACAAATAATCCCATTCTTACACAACTTTTTCAGAGTAGAGGAGAAAAGGTAAGCAATTCCTGACTCGTTTTATGAGGCCAGCAGAATCTCAATACCGAAACCTGACAAAGATGAGTATAAGAAGAAAAAAAAATACATGTCCGTTTTACTCACAAACATATAAAAAATATCCTAAATAGTACTAGCAAAAATAATCTAATAAGATAAAATATTAAGACCTCGATGCAACGGGGGCACCTGGCTGGTTCAGTCAGCAGAGCACACGACTCTTGATCTCAGTGTCGTGAGTTCAAGCCCCACATTACCTGTGGCACCTGCTTAAAATAAAGATTAAATTTTAAAAAACACTACGGTGGATTTGTTCCCGGAATGCAAGGTTAGTTTGGGGTTACAAAAGTAAAAAAAAGTGGAATGTCTGGGTGGTTGGGTCGGTTAAGCATCTGACTCTTGATTTCAGCTCAGGTCATGATCTCACAGTTTGTGAGACTGAGCCCCATAGAGGGCTCTGTGCTGACAGAGCCTGCTTGGGATTCTCTCTCTTTTTCTGCCCCTCCCCTGCTTGTGCTCTTTCTTTCAAAATAAATAAAATGGGGGTGCCTAGGTGGCTCAGTCATTTAAGGGTCTGACTCTTAATTTAGGCTCAGGTCATGATCTCATGACGTGAGATGAAGCCTCACGTCAGGCTCTGCACTGGCAGTGTGGAGCCTGCTTGGGATTCTCTCTCTCTCACTCTGACTCCCCACCCACACCGCAAATAAATAAAAAACCTTTAAAAATAAATAAATGAATAACATAAACACTTCTAAAAAACCAATTAATGTGATGCACCACATTCATTATAAGGGGAATAGCATACAATCATCTCAAAGAATAAAGAAAATCTTTAGAATTAAGAAATTTTCAATTAGAAACTTCTAACTGAATTAGAAGAATTCAGGATCTACTTACGATAAAAACTCTAGGCATTGGAATACAAAGAAACTTCCTTCACTTGATAAAGAGTGAAAAGCACTCCCTTTGAGTTTAAGAACACGATTAAGGGTACCAGCTACTGGAATGTCCGGCCAACAAAACCAGGCAAGAAAAGAAAATATAGAAGCTGGAAAAAAGAAATAAAACTTTCTTTTCAGATGACCTGATGGAGTATCCTAAGGAACCTAATGATCTATTTCTAGAAAAAGAGAGTTTAATTAGGCTACAGCACACAAAATCTATTTTAAAACTGTTTTCATATGCCAAATGAAAACATTTCTTAACAATTTTAACACTCCAAAAATATACAATCCTGGGAATAAACCTATCAACCTACAGCAAGTCCTCATCAGTGTAAAATTATAAAACTTTATTTGTGGGGTGCCTGGCTGGCTTAGTCGGTTAAGCGTCCGACTTTCGCTTAGGTCATGATCTTGCGGTTCGTGGGTTCGAGCCCCGCGACGGGCTCTGTGCTGACTGCCAGCTCAGAGCCTGGAGCCTGTTTCAGTCTGTCACTCCCTCTCTCTCTGACCTACCCCTGCTCATGCTGTCTTTCTCTCTCTCTCCTAGAAAAAAAAAAAAAAAATCTTAAAAAAAAAACTTTATTTGAAAATTATAAAGAAGACATAAATAAATGCTCATTTACTAGAAGACTCAACACTGTAAAGATATCAGTTCATTCCAAATTGATCTATGGAATCAAAGCAATTTCATATGAAAATCTAAAGGTTTTTTTTTTTTCAATGTTTATTTTTTAGAGAGAGAGAGAGTCGGGGAGGGACAGAGAATCCCAAGCAGGCTCCACACTGTCACTGCAAAGCCTGATGTGGGTCTCAAATTCATGAACTGTGAGATCATGACCTGAGCCAAAATCAAGAGTTGGACACCTAACCGATAGACTGAGTCACCCAGGTGCCCCTCAACCATGAGCTACCACAGAACAACAGCGACTAGAACAGTGCAGCACTAGTGCAGGGTGAAAAGACCAGAGAAGAGTCTGGAAACAGCCACACATATCTTCAGACACTTGAAACACGATAAGGAGTCCTCCACGTCACTGAGTAAAGGATGGAGTTTTCATAAAAGGGTAATTGGGCATCCATTTGGGAAACAAATGAAATTAGATCAATTCATATCATAACAAAAGAAATAATGAAGAAAAAAGAGAGCAAGCAAGAAAAAAAAATATTTTCAGAAGGATTAAAGGCCTAAATGTGAAGTACAAAACTATTACCTTTTCAGAAGACAAACTAAGAGCATACCATTACAAAATTGGGAAAAAGACGGATTTGTTTATTAAGACCCCAAAACTGAAAGGACATAAGTTTACTTCAAAATTAAAAGCTCTGCTCATCAAAGGACTACATAAAGAGAATGAGAAGGAATGAGAAGGAAGAAATATTTGCAAAACATACAAACAACAAAGGACAGAACATACAAAGAACTCCTATGAATCCGTTTTAAAAAGTCAACCCAATAGAAAAAAAATGGGCAAAAAAACCAATGAATAGGAATTTCACAAAAGACACATAAATGGCACATAAACACTAGAAGAGACGTTCAAGTGTCCTTGGAAACTAGGTAAATACAAATTAAAATCCCAATACAATACCACTTCATGTCCATTAAATTGGCTAAATTTACAAAGCTGGTTAATACCAAGTTTTGGTGAGACCGAAATTCTTCTTCGCAGTTGGTAGCAACGTCAACCAGCAAATGCTTTGGAAACTGGAGGCAAACCATGAGAGACTGGTAACTACAGAGAACACGCTGCGGGCTGCTGGGGGTGAGGAAGGCTCACTGGGTGTTCTGCTGGGTTCCACTCCCCAAACCAATACCACACCGGGCGTTCACTGATGTCAGTTTAAACAGGCAAAGCCAGTGCTGGCAACACAGAGTGACACTGGGGTAAGTTCAGCAATTCCACTACCAAGTGAGCTCCGGTGACTTCCATGCGTGTGCACTGAGAGAGAAGCACAAAACGATCTTACAGCGGTAATGTCTGGAGTAGCAAACGCCTAAGAACAACCCAAATGTCCATCACTAATAAAATGGATAGAAAACTTGTGATGTACTCATATAGTGGGGTGTTATATCCAGTGGAAATAAATGACAGACCTATGCAGTAACTTGGATGAATCTCCGAAACATAATGTTGAACAAAAGAAACCAGTCAGAACATAGTATGATTCAGTTTATGTACTGGGAACAGGTGAATCTAAGTATTATTTGAGGATACTAAATACACAGATGCAAAAAGTTTGGAAAGAAAAGCCGTGTGACCAGTAACACTGAATTCAGGATGACTGTTACCTCTGGGACAGAAGAAGGGCCTGTGACCAGGGTGGCCCTACACTGGCCTCCAGGGACTTGGTCACAGCCTCATTCATGGCCAGAGTGGTAGACACAGGAGTGTTTAAACTACACATACACGTTTCCATGCAGGTTTCCACGAGTATCACATTCACGCTGAAGCACGGGAACAGCCGCAGTGACAAAGCAGCTGCAGTACAATCTCGGAGTCACATCCAGATGGCAAAGAGCAAAGGAAAAAGCGGGTGGTAATGAATCCAAAGTAGTGAGCGGGGTCGTTCCTTTCGTAAGCCTGGCAGCGGTGGGCCTGAGCACAGACCGGGGTGGAGGGGAGGTCCGTGCGCTCATACACCACACGTATCTTGAGGTTTGGAGGGAAGGTTCTAGGGGAAGGCATGCACTGCAGACACAAGAACAAGAGGAGGCGAAAAGACGGGTGAGGAAGTGAAGGAACTGAGCAGACACAGTTACGAGTGAGAAGTGGAGGCTCATAACGGAATGAGCATTTCTTACACGCAAATGAGAGAAAACACGTGAAGCAGAGGGAGGTGGTGGGCCTCCAATCGGACAGCTACACTCTTCTCAGTAATCAAAAGGCAGGCGCGTTCCGAAAATACAAACAGCAAAACAGAAACACGGCAGACCAGTTCCAGACAAGAGAAGAGGTTTGGGGACGGTAAGGGATGTGACCGGGGCAGCGCTGCTTCCGGCGAAGGCCCCGTCAGTGGAGACGGAGTTCAAGAAACGGGGAGCCCTCATCGCCCCAGAAGTTCTGTTTCTCTTTGTACCCAGCAATCAAGGAGCACACACACAACCACAGGCTTCCGTGCGTCAGGGCTCCACGCCACCCGGCGCTGCACAGGCTTCAGGCTTTCCAAGCGCTTTAGAAGGAGTGCACAGCGCACATACTACCTCTTCGCGGTTCCCAGCTCTCTAACCCAAAAGCAAGAGTCTGTACCTTCTAAATACTACTGCGACGCACTTGGTCCTTCTCCAGAAACGTTAGGGGCAGAGAAGGGAGAAAACCGAGCCATGGCACGCACAACAGCACGGATGAACCTCAAACATACTATGCTACGTGCAAGAAGCCAGGCTCAAGAGCTATTTGTAGGATCCCATTTATACGGCATTTGGGAAAAGGCCACACTGAAAGGGGCCACCAGAGGAATCCATCAACCTCCTTCGTTTACAAATGAGAAAAACAAAAAATATACAGAACTATTCCCACTGGGGTAACTGAGCTGGATGGTAACTGCCAGGTTGAAATTCAGAATCCCTGGACTCTGTTCTCCTTGTTCTTTCTGCTCGACCGCCCTGTGACCAAGGAGTGCAATTCAACGCTAATCAGCAAAGAATATTAACCAAGTGGCCAGCCAATAACTGCAGCTAAGGCCGGGCTCATAAGCAGGGAGCACAAGGTGAGGATATAAGAAATTTGAGCTTTTGGGTTTCTTTTTTTTTAAGTTTATTTATTTTGAGAGAGAGTGAGTGAGCGAGGGAGGGGCACAAAGAGAGGGGGAGAGAGAGAGAGAGAGAGAGAGAGAGAGAGAGTACTAAGCTGGCTTTGCGCAGTCAGCACAGAGCCTGACGCGGGGCTTGAACTCACAAACCATGAGATCACGACCTGAGCTGAAATCAAGAGCCGGAGGCTCAACTGACTGAGCCACCAGGTGCCGCAAACTTTTGGTCTCTACCTCACAGCTTGTTGATTCAGTTTTACCTATTTTAGGATAAAATAAAATTTGAAAGTGGATCAATCCAATTTTATAGCTTATGAGAAATATTGCCATATTAAACAAAAGCAACATTTGGCCAGAAAAAAAGGGGGGGGCCCTCAAAACAGGACACAAATCAAAATGTCAATAGTAACTATAATAATTTTTATTTTTCACGTTATCTCTCAAGAGTATTATAACTTGTGACAACTTTCACTTTTCCTTCCTTTCCATTTTTCCTTCAATGGCATCTCCAGCGCGATCTGTAGGAGACTGACTTCTGCCACGTAACGTGTGCAGAGCACGTCTGTGTTTTGCAGGGGAAAGTTCACTCGCTCACCCTTTTCCTATTGTTTCTCCACAGACGAAGATGGAAACCTACACCCTCTGAACACTAACGTTAAAGTGCATCAGTGGGACACAACCTAGTAGGGGACACAGACGGTGACAGGAGGAGAAGAGTGGGGGGGGGAAGGGGAGCCAGAGAGAAAGCTAAGGCGGCCCCCTTACGACAGGGCCCGGCGCGGGCGCCCTCTGCCGTCTCCTCTATGCCTCACGGGCCCAGGCTTCACTCAACGCGCAGCCTGGAATCTACTCTCTCTAGGAAGACTTTAAGGGCGAATCTAACTATAATCTTTCCCCAAAGCTTGATGCCTGTACAACCTAGTTTTTCTGAAGTCAGGACACCTAATCCTTACATAGGGGATACCGTTAATGTCTTTCAAATAGATCAACCCTTTAAGGCCAGCAATGAAAACTGACAGTTACAGGACATTTTTGCAATCTCTTCAGGATACAACTATGTCTAAAGGAAAGTGTGATACTTCAAGGAGAAAAAAAATCTCCTTTTTCTAATGTCCATGGCCTCAGATTCTTCTGCTAAATGCACGGAAATAGATGTGTTACTGTGGTTCTCAGACCCAGGATCAGAATCACTCACATCACAAAAGAGAATTAAATCACAGGAAAGAAGTGGGTTACAGAGAACTGAGATTTCTGGAATGCTGGACAATATTTGTAAGTATTCCCTAACTTCAAAGGAGGATCAAAAATTATTTACTGTGAGTGGAGACCCAAACCCTGAATATATAAAAGGGCGAGGTAATCTTTTTCATTCTCAGATGTATTAAGATCCTATTGTAAGGAGAGTGTCATAGGCAGCGGCTTCGGCCCCCCCCCTCCCAATTAAGAATGTTGGGGACAAAGTGAAGCCACGTTAAATATACTGCACGTGTGCCGAGGCTACTTTGCTTCCAGTGACATTTAGTATCATTGGCTAATTACACGGGGACTTAACTTGCAGTGTATGTGATGGCCTCTTACAAGTCTGGTCCACCGGTGGGGCGCCTGGGTGACTCAGTCGGTTAAGCGTCTGACTCCTGACTTCGGCTCAGGCCAGGGTCTCACGGTTCGTGAGTTTGAGCCCCACATGGGGCTTTGTGCTGGCAGCTCAGGGCCTGCTTGGGATTCTGTCTCTCTCTCTCTCCACTCCTCCCCTGCTCATGCTCTCTCTCAAAAATAAATAAAACATTAAAAAAAAAACCTGGTCCATCTGAAACCTCTATACTTAGCTTTATTATTTTTAATCTATTCTAATAGTGACTACTTTGGAATATAGATAAAGGGATTATTCGTTTGTTTCCTAAACCATTAACTAATTCGTACCCAACTGGGTTGTCCATCTCTACAATTTGGAAGAAATTTCTTTCTTTCTTGTTTTTAATGTTTATTTATTTATTTTGAGAGACAGAGTGTGAGCAGAGGCGGGACAGAGAAAAAAGGAAAGAGAATCCTAATCAGACTCCACACTTCCAGCGCAGAGCCCAACACGGGGCTCGAATCTTATGAACTGCAAGATCGTGGCCTGAGCTGAAATCAAGAGTTGGATGTTTAACCAACTGAGCCACCCAGGCGCCCTGAAATTTCTCCTTTTTTTTTTTCTTAAAAATGTTAATGGTTATTTTATTTTTGTGAGAGAGAAGACAGAGCATGAGTCGGGGAGGAGCACAGAGAGAGAGAGACACAGAATTCAAAGCAGGCCCCAGGCTCTGAGCTGTCAGCAAAGAGTCCGACGCGGGGCTCGAACTCATGAACCGGGCGGGAGATCATGACCTGAGCCAAAGTCGGATGCTTAACTGACTGAACCACCCAGGCGCCCTGAAATTTCTCCTTTCAAATGAATGGTTGTACCTTTATAGGATGGCTACACATGGAAGTTCTGGCTGACTCACCTCCCATCTGCACTGAGAGACTATTGTTTTGCTTAGGTGCACTGTCTGTTCTCATGTAATTACTCAGCTATAAACAAAAACTAAAGAGAACCAGGAATATCATGCAGAAGAAAGACCCTGCTGGAAGAATAAATGCTACATTCAACAAACATTTACTGGGCACTGGTGTGTCCAGTACTGAGGTCAGAAAAAGATGAGCAAGAAAAAGTCCTTGCTCTCAATTAGTTCTCGGGCCTATTCACTCACTCATTCTGTTAAAGAAACGCTCGCGAGTACACGGAATAGCGCGTGGCGGACGCTGTTCTTGATGCGCAGACACAAGAGCAGAGAGAGAGAACCATGGCGTCGCAGAGCGTACATTCCAGCGCGGGGAGGAGGCGCCGGGAGGGAGAAATGCTGAGCGCGAGACAGAAGTAAGCGCGGTGACATGATAACGAGGGGCGGATCGGAGCCTGGCGGGGTGTCCCGGGAACAACCGCGGCTTCGGCGTCGCAAGATCCACACACCACAGCGACTGCAACAACAGAGAGTCCGCAAGCGGGTGCGGCCGGAGCACAGACACGGGGCTTTAACGGGAGAAGAGAACAGGTGATGTCAGGAAAACTTCCCGGAGGCGACATTTTGGTTGAACCTTAAGAGGAAGAGATGGAATTTGCCGGAAATGGCTACCCGAAGGAGGAGAACATCACACATTCCTCTACCAGAAGCAGAAGACACTATGAACACGGAAGGTGACGTCCAGGCGTCCAAATGGACAATGTCGGGCACTCTACCCGGAGGGCCGCCGCGTACAAAGATAAACACGCTACACGCCGACCCCACAAGCGCGCGCGGCCGGGTATGGGGGGCAGAGCAGGGAAATTATTCCGACGGCGAAGACAAGCGCCGCAAGGAAGTTATCGGCAGGAAGACGGTACAAACAAGCGCAGCACAAACAAGAAGAGAGCCATGACCCTCAACAAGGCAAGAGAGAAGCCCGTATTTGCTCAAAGAAATGTACGAGGGGCTTTGAGGGCTCGGCGGCCAAGGAGAAGGGGATAGAAAGGTGGTCTGGGGTGACAGCGAGGCCCCGACCGCTACGGGAAGAGAAGTGACGATCTAATGGCTCCGATGTAAGCACAGCGGACGCTGGCCACGACTCGCCTCACTACGACAAGACACTCAGACCACAATGTAGAGGGAGACACACAAAAACGCAACTGGGAAAAAGAGGAAGGACTCATCTCTAATATTATTTCCCGAGGAAGAATGAGAGGAGTTTGCTACTTTAAAAGTGCATTATTGGGGCGCCTGGGTGGCCTAGTCGGTTAAGCGTCCGACTTCGGCTCAGGTCGTGATCTCACGGTTCATGGGTTCGAGTCCCGCATTGGGCTCTGTGCTGACTGCCAGCTCAGAGCCTGGAGCCTGTTTCAGTCTGTGACTCCCTCTCTCTCTGACCCTCCCCTGCTCACGCTGTCTCTCTCTCTCTCTTAGAAATAAATAAAACATTAAAAAAAAATAAAAGTACATTATTTAGGCGCCTGGGTGGCTCAGTCAGTTAAGTGTCCGACTCTTGGTTTTGGCCCAGGTCATTTCGCAGTTTGTGGGTCTGAGCCCCACGTTGGGCTTCACACTGACGATGTAGAACCTGCTTGGGATTCTCTCTCTCCCTCTCTCTCTCTCAAAATAAATAAATAAACTTTAAAAATGTATATTAACTACTCAACCCATTAGGATACCTTTAAGAGGAAAAAAACAGAAAACAAGTGTTGGCAAGAGTATGGAGAAACCGCAATCTTTGCACACTGTGGAAACATAAAATGGTTCAGCTGCTGTGGAAGAGTGTTTGGTGGTTCTTCAAAAAGTTAAGCACAGAATTATGACAACGGCCCATCGATTGCACTGCTAGGAACCTACCGAAAAGGCCTGGGAACAGGTACTCACACAAATCCTTCCGCGGCACATACACACAGTGCGGTGCCGTCAGCCGTGAGGGGATGGGTATGACACACGCCACAACGTGAACGAGCCTCGAGAGCAGTATGCTAAGTGAAGGGAGCCAGGCTCCCAAAAGGTCACACGGCACATGAGTCCATTCACAGGCAATACCCAGCAGGCAGATGTGCAGAGCCCGGGTCCGGGCGGCCGGCTGCCGGGGCTGGGGGTGGGGGGAAAGTGAGGGCCAGCTGCTTCATGGGTCGGGCTCTCCCTCTGGGGTGATGAAAACATCCCAGAACTAGACAGAGGTAGTGGCTGCACAAACTGCGAATGTACAAATGCCAATGAACTGTTCACCGTAAATGGTTAATTTTATGTTACATACTTTTCACCTCAATTAAAAACAAAACCAAATCTGACCGCACGAGTCCTGCTTCCCTCGGGGCCCACCTCCTACGGCAGCCGGGCTCACCCACCCGACGGGCTGCTTACGCCGAGCTACGGACCAAGCAACGGGGGCAGCGGACCCTCTATTCTAAGCTACTCATCCATCAGTGCTTAGAGACCTAAAGCTTCCCTTCTCCTTGGGGCTTTTGGTTCCGGAAGCATCCACGCTCTTCGTACCATTCCCTCTGCTGCTCCTCTCCTTAACGTACGAGGTACCTGACCTCCTGGCCATCCTTTCCTTCCCTTTATTTGAGTCCGATCACCACCATCACCGTCACATTTGGAGTAAACACTGCCAATGACTGAGCACCTACTGAGTATTCAGACATCTATATGCTTTCAGTGTCTACGTCGCTTCTGCACAAAGTTTATTATTATTTACCTCCATTTCATAGCTAAGGGGACTGTCGCACGGAAAGAGTCGCCCCAAAGTATCGCACCTGGTGAGCGAAAGAACCAGGGACCTGAGTCCAGAAACAACCAGGGACCTGAGTCCAGGGGGCCTGGTCGCAGGGCCTGAGCTCTAACCCCGGCGCTGTACGGCCGCTCCCGGGTGCTGCTCAAAGGGTGGACTGCACGCCAGTCCCCTGCTCAGCGTCTCGCTCCTCTGTCCGCAGCAGTTTCCTTCTCCACCGCGAGCCCCAGCCGCGCAGCAGGGCCCCCGGGATCGAGCCGCTGCCAAACCCAGGGGCTGCAGTGTGAGCTCCCCTGTCCTGACCTCCGGGCACGACCTGACTCCAGACTCGAGCTCCCTGCCCGCGACTGCTGCTTCACTTTCGAGCCCCGAGGCTGTCACCAGTCTCCCCGAGCGCCGTTCACAAGTCTGTTTCCGGGACGTACATGCCACCCAGGGTGACAGCCTCTGGCCACACGGGCTCCTGAGCACTAGAGGGGTGGCCTGCGGGACGGAACCTGTGATTTGACTTAACTTTAACGCTGACAGCTGCACACAGCCGCGGCCACCCGCCCGGACAGCGGGGGGACAGCGCGGGACAGCGGGGGGACAGCGCGGGGACAGCGGAGAGTCAGCGCGGGGACAGCGGGGGGACAGCGCGGGACAGTGGAGACAGCGCGGGGACAGCGCGGGACAGGCGGGGAGGGTGGAGGGACAGCGCGGGACAGTGGAGGGACAGCGTGGGGACAGTGGAGACAGCGCGGGACAGTGGAGACAGCGGGGACAGCGCGGGACAGCGGGACAGTGGAGGGACAGCGGGGACAGTGGAGACAGCGCGGGACAGTGGGGGACAGCGGGGACAGCGGACGGGACAGCGGGAGACAGTGGAGGGACAGCGCGGGGACAGTGGAGGGACAGCGCGGGACAGTGGGAGCTGGACAGCGCGGGGACAGCGCTGGACAGTGGAGGAACAGCGCGGGGACAGTGGAGGGACAGCGCGGGGACAGCGGAGGGACAGCGAGGGACAGCGAGAGACAGCGCTGGGACAGCGCGGGACAGTGGAGGGACAGCGGGGACAGTGGAGGGACAGCGCGGGGACAGCGGGGACAGCGGGACAGTGGAGGGACAGGGACAGCGGGGAGAGACAGACGCGGGGACAGCGCGGGACAGCTGGAGGACAGTGGAGGGACAGGCTGAGGACAGTGGAGGGACAGCGCGGGGACAGCGGGGGGACAGCGGGACAGTGGAGGGACAGCTGGGAGCGCGGAGAGACAGCGGGACAGCGCGGACAGTGGAGGGACTGGCGCTGGGACAGCGGAGGGACAGCGCGGGGACAGCGCTGGGACAGCGGAGGGACAGCGCGGGGACGCGGGGACGGGGGACGGAGGACAGGGACAGTGGAGGGACAGCGGGGACAGCGGAGGACAGGGACGCGGACAGTGGAGGGACAGCTGGGACAGCGCGGACAGTGGAGGGACAGGGACAGCGGGGACACGGGACAGTGGAGGGACAGCGCGGGGACAGCGGGGGACAGGGACAGCGGGGGGCGGGGGACAGCGGACAGTGGACAGGGACAGCGCGGGGACAGCGCGGACAGTGGAGGGACCAGCGCAGGACAGCGGGACAGCGTGGGGACAGCGTTGAGCAGTAAGAGGACAGGGACAGCAGAGAGCAACAGGACAGGGACAGTGGAGGGACAGCGCCCTTGAGACGGGACAGCGCGGGACAGTGGAGGGACAGCGGGGGACAGCGGGGACAGCTGGGACAGCGCGGGGACAGCGGACAGTGGAGGGACAGCGCGGGACAGCGTGGGGACAGCGCGGGACAGTGGAGGGACAGCGCGGGACAGCGGGGGGACAGCCTTGAGGACAGCGAGAGGGCAGCCTTGAGACAGTAGAGGACAGCTTGGGACAGCGGGACTGGCAGGGACAGCGGGGACACGGAGGGACAGCTGGGACAGCGACAGGACAGCGGGGGGACAGTGGAGGGACAGCTGGAGGGACAGTGGAGGGACAGCGCGGGACAGCGGGGGACAGCGCGGGACAGCGGAGGGGCGGGGACAGCGGGGACAGCGCGGGCAGTGGAGGACAGCGCAGGACAGCGGGGGGACAGCGGGGACAGCAGCGGGGGACAGTGGAGGGACAGCGGGGGACAGCGCGGGACAGTGGAGGGACAGCGCAGGACAGCGGGGGGACAGCGGGGGACAGCTGGGGACAGCGGGGGACAGCGCGGGGACAGCGGGGACAGTGGACAGGACAGCTGGGACAGCGGGGACAGCGGGGACAGCGGGGACAGCGCGCTGGGACAGCGCGGGACAGTGGAGGGACAGCGGGGACAGCGCGGGACAGCGGGGACAACAGCGGAGGGACAGCGCGGGGACAGCGAGGGCGGGACAGCGGAGGGACAGCGCGGGACAGTGGAGGGACAGCGGGACAGCGGGGACAGGCTGGGGGACAGCGGAGGGCGACAGTGGAGGGACAGCGGGGGACAGCGGAGGGGCAGCGCGGGACAGTGGAGAGGACAGCGGGGACAGCGGCAGGGGACAGCGAGAGGGACAGCGGAGGGACAGCGCTTGAGGACAGCGAGGGGCAAGCGAGGGACAGCGCGCAGGACAGCGGGGACAGCGACAGTGGAAGGATGAGGGGGACAGCGGGGACAGCGCGGGACAGCGCGCTGACAGCGAAGCAGCGCGGGGACAGCGGGACAGGGGACAGTGGGGACAGCGCGGGACAGCGGGGACAGCGGGGACAGCGGGGACAGCTGGCGGGGGGACAGCGCGGGACAGCGCTGGGGGGGACAGCGGGGACAGCGGGGACAGCTGGGACAGCGCGAGGGGACAGCGGGGACAGCGTGGGGACAGAGCCCCGCGTGGTTGTGCGCCTGCACCCCCTCTCCCCCACATTTTCAGAACCCGCGCACCCTGTCAACGTTCACGTCTCCTCGCAGCCGGGCGGCCCCGCCACAGGACGGCGCTTGGTCTACGACCGGGTCCCAAGCCAAACACAGGCGCCCGGTCCCTTCTTGCTTCTTTTCCTCCCCTCCCCCGCACACGCCTCAAACCACAGCCCCTGCCTCCCCTCCCCCGCACACCCGTAAACCACAAAGCCCTACCTCCCCTCCCCCGCCCCCGCTGACCCCTGCCTCCCCTCCCCGCGCCACACGCCGTAAACCTGACCCTGCCTCCCCCCCACGCCGTAAACCTGACCCCTGCCTCCCCTCCCCCGCACACGCCGTGAAACCTGACCCCTGCCTCCCCTCCCCCACGCACACCCCTGCCTCCCTCCCCGCACACGCCGTGAACCTGACCCCTGCCTCCCCTCCCCCGCACACGCCGTAAACCCTCCCCCGCACACGCCGTAAACCTGACCCTGCCTCCCACCGCCACCGCCCTCTACCAGTTCCCTCCGATGGGTCTGCCTGAGAGAGTAAGGAGTTCCCTTGCTTCGAGTAAGATGCAAAGTATAACATGGCTAGAAAATTCTTTTATACTTGTTGCAGGAAAAAAACCCACAAAAAACTGACATGACAGGAAACAAACCGCCCTCTAGAGGAGGAAGGAGAAAATGATAATCCGATAATCTGTACCTGAAGGGGCCTTTAAACAATAAATTGTCTTTCATTAATGTTCCAAATTTCTGTGGGGAATGAATAAAAACGAAATGGATACTACCTTTAAGCTTCTGTACTTATTACTGGGTTATCTCTCGGCAAAAGTACCACCCCTTCCTCCCTCCGTCCGTCAGGCCTTCCCTTCCTCCCTTCCTTTACTTATTTAAATTTTATTTTTGAGAGAGTGAACGCCCGGGCGAGAGTGGCAGAGGGGGAGAGGGACTCTTTAAGCAAGCTCCATGCTCAGCGCAGAGCCTGACGCGGGGCTCCATCCGCACCCTGGGGTTGTGACCCGAGCCAAAGTCACGAGCTGGATGATGCTCAACCGAATGACTCTGGACTGCGGCTGAGGATCCGATCTCACAGTCTGTGAGCTTGAGCCCCGCTTCAGGCTCTGCCCTACTGCACAGCCTGCTTGGGATTCTCTCTCTGACCCTCCCTGCTCAAGTGCTCTCTCTCTCGCTCTCCAAATAAAAAAATAAACAAACTTAAAAAAAAAATCTTAATTCAAATGCCACTTAGTATTCTCACAGGCTCAGTAATTATAGCTCCCTGCTTCATACACCTTAAGAAAAATCAAATTTCCAACATGCACCAATGGGGCAGGGCCAGGTCAAGCTTCTCAATATGTAGTGGTTGGAATCTTCTAGAAGCGAGATCCTGTAACTGATATCTATCAAACCGAACACTAGAGGAAGATCCACCTTTACTACAGGCATCTGCTTTCTGCTTCCAGAACCCGGGGACGGTGTGCATCCTCCACCTCCTCCAGAAGTGCTCCAGCCAGCGTCACCGACCGTGGAACCGCCCACTAGCGCCAAGAAAAAGCAATATTGTCATGTCCACCATCAGAGCGCTTTGGCCAGGACAGAATGTAGTCTGTGCAGTAAAGCATGTAACAAATTTAAAATAATAATAAAACCAGTAAGAATACAAGTGGCCCTTGGATAAACAGAAGCTCCAGGGGAAAACAGTCTGAAATCCGCAACTGCTCTGCTATCGTGTGTCACTGCGTGTGAGGCCTGTTCCTCAGTGAACTCCTGAGGCTTCTCTGAAAATACTGTGTTTCACCTGGAGACGTTTTCCAAAGTGAGCGCTGGTTCGAGATTTCAAACTTCTGCCGTCACTAGGAAGGATGGCAGGTATAGCCACGGGTGCCCTGGCCCTTCAGGACCCGTCTCTTTGCCCTGCAGGAAGTGACGTCTGCTCCAGGTCGCTTACGAATATAACTCCCCGGTATCGGCCACGGCGCGAGTGAATCCCACGGAACAGCTGTATCTGCGGCTGCTAGGAACCTGAGATGAAGTATTTTTGGAATGCAATTTCACAGATGAATATTGGGTTGCGCTAACAAATTCTTCGGTCTTGTCGGCCGCGAAGAGGCCTGGACGGCATCCCGGGGGGGACACCAGCTGGATGAAAACTCAGCGGAGGGCGGCGACAGAGCGGCGACAGAGCCGGGGCCGCGGCGCTACCGCAACTCGGGGCAGAAGAGGCCAGCAGTTAACCGGCCACAAACTCACATGATTCAACCAGTGAGGCAACGGCTCTGAAGTAAGTTGTAACATTTCAAGGCAATTAAAGACTAAAAAATAACATTTTATATTTGAAAATTTTTAATCTAATGTCCTTTTTGCCTTAATTATAAAAAATAATTACAATAAGCCGACGGTAAGTCTTCCAAAGTAACAACAAGCCAGTGGCGACAGCAATGGTGACGGCGGTGGCGACGCTGAGCCCGAGGAACTGCGACACCGTGACCCTGCGGACGGCTAACGCCGAGGGGTCTAGAAACCGCGCGACACGACGGAGCCAGCCCGAAGGGGTGAGAGGACCTGAGCCTCGGCCTCCCGTCCTCACGTTCCCGCCGCCGCGTGCCAGGCACACGCATCGTCTCCACTGGCGCAGTTAAGCCCCGGCCACGCCTCAGAATCAGCTGGAGCCCCCCTTCCTGCAAAGGCCTCCCTGCCCCTGCCCCCCAGCGAGAGCCAGTCTCCGCACTGACGGCCCGCGGGCCCTGGTACACCTCTTACGAATCTTCTATTACATTCTCCGCATCTGTTCTGGTCAGATATGTTTACTGAGAACAAAATCAACACTTCGCTGACCTCAGGTCAGGTTCTTACAGCACCTCGCGCAGGGAGGACACACTCCAGGAACAGCACTGCTCACGAGGACGAGAGAATGGCCCCGCTCACACTCACAGGCACGTGTGACCTGTGCGAAGCGGCCAGACCTCTCCGAGCCTCCATCCCCTCGCCCACAGAGAGAGAAAACTAGGGCCTCGGGTCACTGTTACAGGATTAACTGAGCCAGTCTATACAAAGTGCTTAACGCGCCCAGTAAATACTTAATGATAGCGCTTATGGGAATAGTACAGTATCGATTATTACTCTGTAATAAATTGTTGTATTTTATAAATTAGTACTCTAAAATAAATGTCAAGGAAATGCAGAAGACTTAAAATATCGCAGTGACTTCCGTGACAGCTTTCTTTTTTGTTTTCTAAGTTTATTTATTTATTTTGAAAGAGCAAGAGCACATGTGGGGGAGGGGCAGAGAGCATGGGAGACAGAGAATCCCAAGCTGGCTCCACACTGTCAGTGCAGAGCCTGACACGGGACGCGAACTCACGACCTCTAGGACCGTGACCTGAGCTGAAATCAAGAGTTGGACGCTTAACAGACTAAGGCACCCAGGCGCCCCAGAAGAGTTGTCATGTTTTAAAAGATTTGGAAAATCAGGGGCACCTGGGTGGCTTAGTCGGTTAAGCGTCCGACTTTCGCTTAGGTCATGATCTGCCGGTTCGTGGGTTCGAGCCCCGCGTCGGGCTCTGTGCTGACTGCCAGCTCGGAGCCTGGAGCCTGTTTCACAGTCTGTGTCTCCCTCTCTCTCTGACCCTCCCCTGCTCACGCTGTCTCTCTCTCTCTCTCTCTCCTAGAAATAAATAAATAGAATAAAAAAAAAAAAAAGAAAGGAACTGCTAATCCCGGGGCCCTGGGGGGCTCAGTGGGTTGAGTGCCCAACTTTGTCTCAGCTCATGATCTCACGATTCATGGATTTGAGCCCCACATGAGGCTCAGCGCTGACAGTGAGGAACCTGCTTCGGATTCTCTGTCTGTCTCCTCCCTCTCTGCCCCTGCTCTGCTCAAGCTTTCTCTCTCTCAAAAATAAACATTTAAAACAACAAACAACAAACGAACAAACAAACACTATATTCCCTGTCAGTGGAGGAGCCCAGGCACAGGGTAGGTGACCCTTTGTCAGAAGTACTGATGAAAGCAGTCTGCTGATTAAAACTGAGCAAGACTTTAAAATGTGTCCAATATTTCTAACAAACATCAAAAAATTCGCTTTGGTCATTCCTATTGATGTATATAAAACTTACACAACTTTTTAACTTTTTCAATTGCTATCTATACTACAGTTGACCAGGTTTAGTTCAGAATAACGTGGTGTATGAGGCAGAACAACGGCAAAGAGGGCTACATCCTAATTCCCGGAAGCTGCCAACGGTTACCTTGCGCAGGAAAGGGCTTCGCAGGTCTGATTAAAGGTCTTGAGACGGCGGGATTACGCTCAAGTATGTGGGTAATCGTAACGTTCCTAATAAGAGGAAGGGGAGGGGGTGCCTGGGTGGCTCAGTCCATTAAGTGTCTGACTCTTGATTTCAGGGCCTTGAATTCAAGCCCTGCGCTGGACTCCACGCCCAGTATGGAGCCTACTTGGAAAAAAAGAGGGATGGAGGCAACGAGAGAGAAGACGTGACGATGGCAGCAGGAGCCAGAAGGACTGACAGACCTGAAGAGACCTCCCTTCTAGCTTTAAGGACACAGGAAGACACCATGAACCGAGGAATGCAGGGGCCTACAGAAGCTGGAAAAGGGAAGCAAGTGGTTTCTCCACAGCGCCTCCTGGGGGAAGGCAGGCCTTACATCACCCTAACGTTAGAACTCCTAACACCCAGAACTGTAAAGATAATAAATTTGTATTGATTCACTCAACAATTTTACTACTAGTTATATATGCCGAAGAACTGAAAACAGAGACTTTAAGATACTTGTGCACCAATGTTCACTGCAGCTGCAGCTAAAAGGTAAAAACAACCTAGCTGTCTATCAATAGATGGATAAATAAAACGTGGAATATACATACAGCGGAAAATTATGAAGCTATACATGCTGTAATGTAGATGAACCTTGAATATATGCTAGATGAATAAGTCAGACACAAAAGAGTATTTTAAGATTCCTCTTATATAAAGTATCTAGAAAGACAGAAAATAGATCAGACGTTAGCAGGGGCCGGGCAGAGGGAGAAATGAAGAGCTATTGATTGCTTCCCCTAGGGGAGACACCCATGCAGCATCCCTGTCCAATACACTGTAAGAAATATCATTTCTCTTATCCAGATGTATAATTTTGTTGAGAGGAAATTATTTTGGCAAAATAATCCGATCTTCCATTTTCTTTACTCATGATCTTGGACTTTTAAAGCTAGGCTACGGAAAGGTTACATACATAACCTATTGACTAGATAAGCAACACATTTGTTTTCTTTAAACTAAACCCGGGGGGCTCCTGGGTGGCTCAGTTAGTTAAGCATCCAAGTTCAGCTCAGGTCATGATCTCACGGTCTGTGAGTTCAAGCCCCGCATCCGGCTCTGGGCCGACAGCTCAGAGCCTAGAGCCTGCTTCGGATTCTGTGTCCCTCCCATCCCCCCACCCCTCCCCCGCTCACACTCTCTCCGTCTCTCAAAAATAAATAAATGTGAAAAAAGTTAATAAAATAAAATAAACTAAGCCTGACCTCCTAAAAGTTTGTTAATCTTATTTGTTTATTTATATCCGTTCCTTAAAAGTAACTATGTCAAAACTCATTCACTCTACTCGAGCTCCCGAATTAGCGGCAGTGTAAGATACCGAAAAGTAATGAAAGGCTTCTGGTCCTTATGATCATCAATTAAGAGCTCTGAACGAAGTTCTCTTATCTGTAAAACAGGCAGACTACTTACCTTATGGGAATATTTGAACAGTTATGATGTAAAGCGTACCTGATAAAGCCCCTCGCCACGCGCGCCTGGTAACACTTCCACACACCCTACCTGCTGCCGTGGCTTTACTGTCATCCTTGCTTTTCTCTTAAATAACCACCTGAACTACTTCAACGGGAAGTGAAAAAAAATGAAGCAATCTAAGTTGTGCTATTCCTCACTTGCCTTCCGCCTCAATTTTCCGTCATTCTTCAATCCTATCTTCTCCCCAAGTTGCAGCAAAGGGGGGTCCATCTTCTTCCGGCTTCAAAGTGTACCCTCCGCTCTGCGTTTCTGATCCTCATCCTTTCTCGACCTGAGTTCCATCAACTGGTTTCTGTCTTCAGCCTCCCTCTCTCCCTCTCTCTCTCTCTCTCTCTCTCTCCTCTCTCTCGTGGTCCCTTCCAGCTGGCGCGTAAACACTCACAGCGCTGGGGGCCTCGCCTGAGGAACCAGGCGAGAAAAGGAAAGAGAAGGCAATCGACCTGGACAGAGGAGGCGACGTCGGCGCCCGGGGAGGCGGCGGGTTCCCACAGGAGCCCCCAGAGCCCCCCTCTCAAAACCGTTACAACTAATAACTGAATTCAGCAAAGCAGCAGGGTACGAAACCAATATACAAAGTCTGCTTTGTTTTTATAACTGCGAACAAACCATCAGAAAGAGAAATCACAAAAATAATCCCATTTATAACTACGTCAAAAAGAGTAAAATACCTAGAAGTAAATTTAAGCAAGGAGGTGAAGGACACCGAAGAGGCACAGATGGAAGACCCTCCGCGCTCACGGGCTGGAAGGCTATCGCTCAAATGTCCTCAGCACACAAAGCAGCCTCCAGGTTCCACGCGATGCCCATCAAAATCCCAATGACATGATCTCGCGGTTCGTGGGTTCGAGCCCCGCGTCGGGCTCTGTGCTGACTGCCAGCTCGGAGCCTGGAGCCTGTTTCAGTCTGTGACTCCCTCTCTCTCTGACCCTCCCCTGCTCACGCTGTCTTCCTCTCTCCTAGAAATAAATAAAACATTAAAAAAAAAAATCCCAATGACATTTTTCACGGAAGTAGGACAATCCTAAAATGTGTGGAGAACCACAAAAGAGCCCGAACAGCCAAGGCAATCTTGAGAAAAGCTTCCTCTGGAGGCATCACACTGCCTCATTTCAAACTATGTTCCAAAGCTGTAATAACCAAACCGGTATGGTGTTGCCATAAACACAGACACACATGAACATAAGGGAAGGGAAGCAAAAATAATACAAAAACAGGGAGGGGGACAAAACGTAAGAGACTCTTAAATACGGAGAACAAACAGAGGGTCGCTGGAGGGGGTGTGGGAGGGAGGGGCGTTAAGGAATCTACTCCTGAAATCACAGTTGCACTATAGGCTAACTAACTTGGATGTAAACTTAAAAAAATAATAAATGTAAGTTAAAAAAAAAAAAGAGAAAAACTCAATCTGATAAAAATGGGAAATTTTCCCAAAGGACACACAGACGGCCAACAGACACGTGAAAAGATGCTCCACATCACTCGTCATCAGGGAAACGCAAATCAAAACCACACTGAGACGCCCCCTCACGCCTGCCAGAAAAGACAAGAGACGAGTACCGGTGAGGGTGTGCAGAGGAGGGAGCCCCCTGCCCTGCGGGGGGATGGAAACCGGGGCGGCCCCGGGGGAAATCAGTGTGGAGGGGCCTCAAAAAGCTAAAATAGAACTACCCCGTCTGGGTATTTACCCGAAAACACAAAACAAAACCACTAGTTAGAAAAGAGAGATGTGCTCACGTCCGCTGTGGCACCTATTCCCAATAGCTACGGTATGGAAACAACCAGAGTGTCCATCCGTGGGTGAACGGGTACAGAAGAGGTGGCACAGTCACATGACGGACTACTCAGCAGCCATAACAAAGAATGGAGTCCTGTCATTTGTGATAACACGAACGGAGCCTGACGGTATTATGCTCAGTGAAATAAGTCAGAGAGTGACAAACACCACATGATCTCACTTACAGGTGGAATCTGAAAGGGGAAACAAGCCTCACAGATGCAGAGAACAGACCGGTGGTTGCTAAAGGCGAGGGTGACTGGGTGGTGGGTTAAAAGGGAGGAGGGGTCAACAGGCACAAACTTCCGGTCATAAAATAGTAAGTCATGGGGATGTACTCACAGCACAAGGACTATATTCAACAGTACCGTATTGCATACCATGTAACTTTGTATGGTGACAGGGGAAATCAGATTTATGTGGTCATCATTCCACACTGTATAAATACAGAATCACTCAGTTGTACACCTGAAACCAATGTAACGTTATATGTCAGTTATACCCCAATAAAAAAAAAGTCATGATTTACGGTTTCAGAACCTGCACTGGGCTCTGCACGGACAGCTCAGCCTGGAGCCTGCTTGGAATTCTGTGTCTCCCTCTCTCTCTGCTCTTCCCCTGCTCATGCTGTGTGTGTGTGTGTGTGTGTGTCTCTCTCTCAAAAATAAACAAACATTTAAAAAAATATATTTATGGGGCACCTGAGTGTCTCAGTCAGTTAAGTGTCCAACTTTGGCTCAGGTAGTGATCCTATGGTTTGTGGGTTCGAGCCCCGCGTCGGGCTCTGTGCTGACAGCTCGGAGCCTGGAGCTGCTTCGGATTCTGTGTCTCCCTCTCTCCCCAGTCATGCTCTGTCTGTCGGTCTCTCTCTCTCGCTCTCTCAAAGATAAATTTAAAAATTTTTTAACATAAAAAAAAAAAGTATTCCAAATCCAACAAAATGTGAGACTTCAGTTTTATTATAATTATAATGCTAATTTAGTTATTATTATATTTTCAATGGTTCTTTCCACTGAAAACTTCACTTGTTATTCAACTGGCAGAACTAAAACCCCATGTACCCTTTACAGTGAGACAACCTGTAGGTTTGCTTGTTTTACTTCTAAGTAGAAATCGATTCGTAAGCATGTAATTGTCTGAACAGACTATAATTCTGTATCTAATATAGTGCGCATGGTAATTTAAAAGGCTAACTGGAACTCAAATATATTCTTATGTTCCAAAACTAACAAACCGGCAGCAGTCGGAGACAGATGGTAAGAACGTGGTGAGGGCCCTTAGCGCGTCGGAAACCGACATTCCAGGCTTTAGTTACCCTCCAGCGCGTGTAAAGGTCTGTAACGTGGAAGTAATTTGCAGTTTTACAAAGGCACCAAATGCGGGGTTTTAGAGGCCTGAAGAAGTAAAACTCTCCATTGACACTACTCACTTCTATGAGTCCACCATGCACGGCAAATAACCAGGGCAGGAAGTGCACGAGGCCGTTTTATCAACTGTGGCAGCTAGAATTTATCTTATCTACAGCCCTGAAAATAGTTCTAATCCTGAATACATACAAAGCAACGCCTGGATTCTGTTTTATTTTATTGTGATTCATGGGAGAAACCATATACAGGGTATAAATCCTTTACGTCCTAACTGATTTGGGGCTTCAGTTTCCTGTTCCTTCACTTGCAGGGCTGTCAGGAAGAACTCAAGTTGAAATCAGGGAACAGGTACCGCGCTCGGGGGATTATTAAATGCTGGTGCCCAGGAAGGGGCAGCTGTCAGCGGCGGTCCCTGGGGCCTGACGCCGAGGCCTGTGCGGGGCTCTCCACTCATCCTGGGCCTGTGTCTCTTCCTGGAGAAACGCAACCTCTTCTTTGAAGCTGTTCTTTGCTTTTTTTGAAAGAGAGAGAGCGCATGAGTGGAGGGGAGGGGGGAGGGGAGAGAGGGAGAGTTCAGGTGGAGCAGAGGGAGGGAGGGGAGGGAGGAGGGGAGAGCCGAAGAGGAGGGAGACGGCGAGGGAGGGGAGAGGGCGAGGGAGGGGAGAGGAGGGCGGGAGAGGGCGAGGAGGGAGAGGGCGAGGGAGGGAGGGGGAGGGGGAGAGGGAGGGGAGGGGAGAGGAGGGGGAAGGGAGAGGGAGCGGAGGAGAGGAGAGGGAGGGGAGGGGAGGAGAGGAGAGGAGGGAGAGAATCTTAAAGAGGCTCCATGCTCGGCGCAGAGCCGACACGGGGCTCCGTCTCACGGCCCTGGGGTCCTGACCTGAGCTGCTCTTTAGAGAGCGGCCCCCCCACCCCCGGTGTCTCAGGGGATCCGCTGCTTTGTTTCTGTGCGAGCAGGGCCCGCGCTCAAGCCGGGGCGGCGGCCGGCCGGGGGGCCCGGGCTGCGGACGGGCCGCGGGGGGCGGGGGGCTCCGGACGACGGGGGCCACGGCCGGCCTCACACGCAGGCACAGGCGCCCCTCAGAGACGAAAAGCCCAGCAGGCGTCTCCAGGCACAGGACGGGTTAGAATGAAAGACACGAAGGCAGGAAGCATGTCCCGGTGGGACTCTACTTCAAATTAAAAGACGGTGCGGCGGCAGGTGTGGGGACGCAGGGGTGGGATGCAGGAGTGCGGCGGCAGGGTGGGGGGCGCAGGGGTGCGGCGGCAGGCGTGGGGCCGCAGAGGTGGGATACAGGGGTGCGGCGGCAGGGTGGGGCCTTGGGGGTGCGCGGCAGGGGTGGGACGCAGGAGTGCCCGGCAGGCGTGGGGCGCAGGGGGTGGGGCGGGGGTGGGGCTGGGGCGGCAGAGCGTGGGGCCGCAAGAGGATGGGGCGCGGGGGTGCGGCGCAGGGGTGCGGCGGCAGGGATGGGATGCAGGGGTGGGACGCAGGGTGCGGCGGCAGAGGCGTGGGGCGCAGGGATGGGGCGGGGTGCGCGGCGCAGGGGTGGGACGCAGGGGGTGCGCGGCAGAGTGGGACAGGGGTGCGGCGGCAGGCGTGGGGCCTTGGGAGTGCGAGCGCAGGGTGCGCGCTTGGATGGGATGCAGGGGTGGGGACGCAGGGGTGCGGCGGCAGAGCGTGGGGGCAGCAGGGATGGGAGGACGGGGGTGCGGCGCAGGGGTGGGACACAGGGTGCGGCGGCAGGGTGGGGCCGCAGGGTGCGGCGGCAGGCGTGGGGCCGCAGGAATGGGGCGAGGAGTGCAGCCACAGGGTGCGGCAGGGATGGGATGCAGGGTGGGGCGCAGGGAGTCTGCGGCGGCAGGCGTGGGACGCACGGATGGGGCGGGGTGCGGCGCAGGGTGGGGACGAGGGGTGGCGGCAGGGTGGGGACGCAGGTGCGGCGGCAGGATAGGGCCGCAGGGATGGGACGCAGGGTGTGGCGGCAGGCGTCGGACCTTAGGGATGGGGCCTTGGGGGTGCAGTGCAGGGTGGGAGGGTGCGGCGCAGGATAGGGCGCAGGGTGCGGCGGCAGGAGTGGGGCGCAGAAATTGGGACACGGGGGTGGACGCAGGGTGGAGGCGGGTGGGGCGAGGGGGTGGGACGCAGGGTGCGGCAGGGGGGAGACCGGGAGGGGCGCAGGGGGTGCGGCGGCGGATGGGAAATTGGGGACGCAGGGGTGGGCAGGGATGGGGCGAAGGCAGGGGTGGGGCCGCAGGGTGCGCGGCAGGGGGCGCAGGGGGGTGGGGCGAGGGTGCGGCAGGGTGGGGCCGCAGGGTGCGGGAGCAGGCGTGGACGCAGGGGTGGGGACGCAGGGGTGCGGAGGCAGGCATGGGACGCAGGTGGAGACCCAGACCGCAGTGCGGCGGCAGGGGTGGGGAAGCGGGGGTGCGGCTGGGGCACAGGGGTGGGGCGCAGGGTGCGGCGGCAGGGATGGGGCCGCAGGGGTGAGGGGGCGGGGTGCGGCGCAGGGGTGGGGCACTTAAGGTGCGGCGGCAGGGTGGGACGCAAGTGCAGCGGCAGGGATGGGATGCAGGGATGGGGACGCAGGGGTGTGGCGGCAGACGTGGGATGCAGGGATGGGACGGGGTGCAGTGCAGGGGTGGGGCGCAGGGGTGCGGCGGCAGGGATGGACGCAGAGGTGCGGCAGGGGTGGGGCGCAGGGGTGGGACGGGGTGTGGCGGCAGGGGGTGGGGCCAGCGGGGGTGCGGCGCAGGGGTGGGGGCCGCAGGGGTGCGGCAGGCAGGGATGGGAGGGCCGCGGGGCGGCAGGGTGGGGCGGGGGTGCGGCGGCAGGGTGGGGACGGGGGTGCGGCCCCAGGGTGGGGACGAGGGTGCGGCGGCAGGGGTGGGACGCAGGGGTGCGGAGGCAGGCGTGGGACGCAGGGGTGGGACGCAGGGGTGCGGCGCAGGGGTGGGACGCAGGGATGGGACGCGGGGGTGCGGTGCAGGGGTGGGGCGCTGCGGGCTCCCAGGAGGGACTCGCACTCGCACTGTCTCCCGTAGGAGGTCGTTTTTAAAATGACGGTCGGAGAGGTGACCCTCTCCGCAGGTGAAAAACTTAGTTTACTTAGAAACTATTACTTCCCGTGTATTCTGACCACAGTGCCCTTCTTACATGGCGGGGGGTCTTCATTTACGTCTTTACCAGAAACTGGGCAAGTCCCTGTCCCACCTCTGGCAGATGACAAAGGCACCTGGGTAAATGTAATAAAGAGTTTGGGCTGTGGAGATATTCTGTATGGACTTTTACCATCAAGTATCCATTTTAAAAAATTCCCAAATAAAAGAACATATTAGAAATAGGTATGTGTTTTTAAGTATCTAGCTACGGACACTAGCATCGCTCCAATATAATTTATACTGAAGGGGGGTAAGATTTGTCGTTTTGATTAACACTTGTAACAACAGCAACTTTTTACTGAATGGTTACTGTGTAGCCGGTGCTGTGCTTAATCCGTTTCCTTTTTTTTTTTCTTTGAAACCTTTTTTTTAATGTTTTATTTATTTCTGAGAGAGAGAGAGAGAGACAGCGTGAGCAGGGGAGGGTCAGAGAGAGAGGGAGATACAGAATCTGAAACGGGCTCCAGGCTCTGAGCTGTCAGCCCAGAGCCCGACGCGGGGTTCGAACCCACGAACTGTGAGATCATGGCCTGAGCCGAAGTTGGACGCTCAGGCAACTGAGCCACCCAGGGGCCCCCAATCCATTTCCTTTCAACATTCACAATGACCTATGAAATACATTATCCCCATTGAATAAAGTTAGGGAAGTGCCTAAAGGCCAAATCCCTAATTCATAGCCAGGACTACCTGATGCTAAAGGACTATTCTCTCAACTACTCTATAGTTTCTCTGATAAACAGCAACAAAAAGATGAAGCAATCTGAAGAAATTAATCTTAAACAAATACAATACCAGTTCCTGTAAGCACTAAATCATATTTGACAGCTCAATACTCCAATGGGATTTTATTTGCCAAATAGGAATCACAGCTAAATGGCAAGTTTCTTCTGGAACGCTCAGACCGAGTTGAAAAGTGGATCTGGGGAGGAGGGTCTCTTACCTGTGTGGCCATCTCCACTCTCCATAGATGGTTTACTGGTTTCTGACGGATTGTTCATTCTTGAGTCTGCAATGAATCAGAGGTGAATGAGGTTCTTTAAAAACTGGGGATGTGGTTAGGGAGGCAAAGCTGTGATGAAGGAAAGGTTTACGAACACTGACTAACGTTAGTCAGCCCCACAGTTCAAAGACTGGCAGTGTCAACACTAAAAACATTGGAAATTAGAGTAACAGTTTATCTGAAAGAAATCCAGGATTTCCCTTAACCCTGAAGTGATCCACGAATAAACGGTCTTTCTAAAGAATTTTAACATTCTTCTAACAAAGATAACAGAAATCTAACCTGAACAAAATGATAAGAGTTTGACATGTAAAAGGAGTAAATATAATACGAAGCATAAAATACATTACAGAAACAAAGTTGGGGAAGTAAAACGTTATTCTCAAACATTTTCCTTTCCACAAGCAAAGGTATTTGTTAATCAAACCAAAACAATCCGTCGGTAATCTTCATAATAGACTGGCAGTAACTCAACCCAGCAGAATAAGAAGAAAGGGTGTCTAAGAAAAGTATCTCTATATTTACTCCCCGTCCAGATGAAGTAACCATGCGTCAAAGTAAGAATACGCCAAATTCATACCTCAATCATAAAGCACGACAAGAAGTTGTACCACAAGGCATAACAGAGATATCTAACAATTTCAAAACGGAATCACAGCCACGCCCACCTAGAAATTATACTACCCATCTGATATTGCCTATGAACCTGCTGGCAGGGGTCTAATTCCTTAAGGGTCATCTCTTTAATCAAGGTTTTCATAGTAAAAAGTTGTCATCAAGCAGTATGAGGTCTCCCAGAAGATACGCAAGACACAAGTCTGCTTTTCTTCCACCTTTTCAATAGAGTAAGAACTAAATATACATTTAATATATGCCTTATTCTGCTTCTACTGTAAACCCAAACCTAGCGTATCTGTAATCAAATGAGTTTACTCTCCAGTAAGCTCCCCCCTTTCCCCTACTGGGCTAAGAATCATTTAACTCTAATTATAAGTTGAGAATAAACAAACAATGGGATATTTGATTTTTTTTTCCCCTACTGAAAAGCACATTTTGTCCGCTTCAAAGTTCAGTGAGGAAATCAAAGCAATCACCAGAAGCCCCAACCATGCTGTCCACAGCTGCTGCATCCAAACGCCTAAGTGACTAGAAACAATCACAAGCCCTCCTGCCATAAACTTCATTTTCTAGTAAGTTTTTGAAACAGATTCTGGTCTTCTGGTTTGAGGCAGTTCTATCATATCTCTGGTTTTTTTGTTTTCTTCAGATGTTTGAAGGATTCAAATGCGTATTCTGTGGTCATAAATGAGACTAGTTCTACAACTTCCTTGCCTCGGCTGTCCAAAACATTTAAATGGCCCAGAAAGCATACCAAGGTTTGAAAGGAACAGGTGTACAGCTTAGTGAAAATCAGCTTTCTGAATGACTGAATCAAATCTTATGAAAGGCAGCAAAGATCATAACAGATGTTAAGATACCAAAATGCTTCCTTCAGAACGTATGTTTAAAAACAAAGTGGGAAAAATATGAACCGGTTAACATCCATAAAGAGGGTGACAATTTTTCCACATATCTTCTACAAAGAAGTAGGCATAATTCTTAACAAGTCAGGAAACTGGCCTTGTGCAATTCATACCCGAATTTCCATGTAACCAAAGTAAAACTTATGTCACAGGTATTCCGTGTGAATCCTCTGGGCATTTACCACTGAATTGTACAGAGCGTCAAAGACATTTAACAAAAGGACTTTACACATACACACACAAATAAAATTCTCACTTAATGTACAACGATGTGAAGACTGTTCAAATGACGCTTACTGTTAATTACAAAAAAGAGATACCATTTCTAATTCTAAAATACAGTGCTAAAAATATTTCAAAAAGGTATTTTCCTTTCCTTTCTTGAGTTCCCAACTCAGTAGATGTAAAAGAGTAGATACAAGTAAGCTCTTTTTTGCTATCTGAAGTGTTTTACTCTCTGGGCACACTGAGCCGTGTAGGAGTCTAAGCCACAGTCTACAAATTGCTCTTACATTGGACTGAATTCTTGACATCAGTGTTTCAACTGTTGTTTTTATTGTGCTGTTCAAATATTACTTGAGTTTGGGCCATTCCTCCTGCCTGAGAATATAAACATTGACAGAAGTATCATTTAATTTTATCCTTAGCAACTGTGACGGAGAAGGGGGAAGGGGAGCCTCACTTTTTCAAGTGAGAAAAATGACACAGAGGAAAAAAAATCACTTACAACGATTTTAAACCTTAAATACCAAAGTCCTGGAGTTCCGATCATCTGACCTTCCAGGTGACCAGAGTGGCCTGAAGAGGTTTCAAGAACTGTGCACCCAGACAAAACTCAACACAAAACAGGGCCACCGCGAGCCACCGCGTAGCTCAAAACCAAAGCGCCTCAAGCTATTTTGACTCTTGTTACCAAAGACAGTTTATATAATCACGCCGCACATCCCCCTCCCTAAAAGGCTTGTTGTTCTACAGAGAAAACTTTCAAACAGGCTTTCCAGCACTTAACACTATTTTCTGAAGAAGGGACGGTGATTAAAAAAAAAAAAAAAAAAATTGAAAAGGCTGATATTTGCCAAAATTTGCACAGTTGACAGCTCCCAAATCTGGAAACTGATGAGCAGCCCCCCGCGCCAGCCGCCTCTGCGCCGGCGCTTGCGGAGCCCCTCTGCACACTGGCTCCACCTTCCTTCTCACCAGGCACCTTGGTTTTTACAGAAGACCTCTGCCACTAGGCTGTAAGACACTTTTTATTACCACGTACATACTACGTAGGTGCACTTTACACCTTGTTTCAGGTTTCGTGTGTTCAGAACCACATGAAATGCTCCCAACAGATATTTCCAAGAAGCAAAAATGTCCTCCGTTCAAGCTGAATTCCAAATCCACACCATCTGCAGAAAATGTCCTCTGAACCAGAAGGGCGAGTGGTAGGGAGGGACCTACTGCGAGTTCAAGTACGCTCTGCCTCGCAAATGCCTTCCTCCTCGGCTCCATCCACCTCCCCCACCCCCACCCCCATCGGTTGCATATGCGATTAAGCATTTATGCATAGTCAACCCGCAGGCGCTATTTCCATATTAAAGCTCGTAAGAAAGAACTGTGCTGTACCCACCTAGAGCATAGTCACGGCAGTCCAGCATTGCTGTGAAATCTTCTAGAGGTTCAGACAGTCCAAAGCAAGGAGGAAACAGGGAGCACTGTGGGGGGCGTGAAAGAAGGTTCTACTATTTCTAACAAATCTACACTGTGTTCTTAAGAGAACGAGGGTGGGAGGTGGAAAGTGGATTCGGGGAGAAGCAAAATACAACTTCAGCTACACCATAGCAATCTTCAACTGAATAAGGAAACTTCAGTTGCTCAGAGGAGTTTTAGTCTCTCCTACCAGCTAGGACTGACATTGTCAAGGCAACTGAAGCATGAAAAGTTCCCCTTTTTGTAATAAAATAGAAACAAAGATTGCAGCTGGCAGTTTCCATAATGAAGCTTAATCAGTATGCGTGTGATTAGGGCCTTATGCAAATCTCTCCTCGTTAGCACAGCAGCCAGCACTTTGAAGTCCACGAACAATTCATTTACAGAACACACTGAAAGCACTCCCTGCATAATTTAAATCCTTGCATAAATATTTATCAGCTCATTTGCATATTAATTGGCAGTGCATGAAGGGAAAAATTATCTCCTGAGTGCCAGCATAATAATTAGGAGGATAAAATGAGATTTCTTCCAATGGCCTGGCTCCTCGGACCTAACTTGAGATAGTGCCGGGGGAGAAGAGGCAGAGTTCTGTTAAAATGGCACTGAAATGACACTTACAAATTAGCAACAACTCTGCAGACTTAAGCACCTTTAATCTTATTCCTGCTGGCAACAATGACTTCAGTAATAAGAGGATTTGCAAAAAGCTTTCTACACAGTCCAAATAATCCCAAGGAAACAATTAGCAAGGTAGAGGCAGAACACAGGGCCGGCATGATGGTGCCAGGCTGATAGGGAATTTTCCAAATATTAACATACACTGTCTGGGGAAAGCCCCGCCGTAACACAAGGCAGCAACATAAATCCAGAAGCAGTGCAAGGGGCTGTAGAATTATTTTCAAGAGACTGGAAATTCACTGTCTATAAATCTCTTCATACTATCAAATTAACAGAAGAGATTAGCTGAATGCCGCATATTATAGCGTCCTTCCCCCATCAAAATCAATCTAAAGTTGAAGACAGTTTGTTATTCACAATATCAATCACCCAAAAAAGGGGTCATAAAAAATATGAAATTACTTAGTATTTAAGTAAACTTCACCAAATGTATAAGAAAGTATATACTTATACTCTTTGCTGAAGATCTATTCAATGTAAAGTGAATTTCCAAGGTAAGCCTCAGGCCCAAGCTTTTAAGGAATATGACATTCCACTGTGATCGCCAAAGACAGCTCAGCAGAAGACTTATAAAAAATCCCAGGAAGTAGGTATTACTACCCTCTTTGTAAAGAAAAAAAGAAAAAGGAGAAAAAGGAAACCGAGGGACAGAGAGCTAAAGCACCTTACCCACTGCTACACTAATACTTCAGAGTCAGAATTTAAAACTGAATTTTGCTGACGTCAAAATCTGAGCTCTTGGCTGTTACTACACACTGTGGCCAAGTTATGGAAGTGGTAGGCATTGGGGGCTTGAATATTCAAGGCAGCAAATTAAAATGGCTTGTTTTCAGTGTAGTGAGGAGACTAATAATTGGTGACAAAGATTTTGTGTTTAAAAGTCAAGTATGTCCAGATACACAGAAGAGTGCACTAGAACTGAGGAGAGTTCTCCAGGGTATTGTCCCCTTAATAATTGTTTTCATTTAGAACAAGTCTTCAAGAATGCCAAGTGTCTGATTTTTTAAAATATGTGTACATTTTTCTAACATCAAGGTTCAAACTGAACTCAACTCGCGCCTGTGGAAACGCAAGGCAAGAAGACTTCCATAAGGGACCTTTAAAAAGATTTCTTTGAAAGTCAATAAATGAAGGAGGATCAGAACCCAAAACCTTCTTAACTTTTAGGTAAGCACTCTATTTATATTTCTGGTTTTTCTGTTTTACAGAATCACAAAGTCCGTGTGAGGAAAGAGTTTGGGGAGAAATTTAACACTGCCATTCAGTACCAATGAAATCAAGTTCGTTCCCTCCCTGAGCCCTAGGTTCCTCATCAGTGAAACGACAGTATTTTGGTCCCCAGGTTGCTGTGAGGACGCGCGTGCCTCTCGGCCTGGATCACGGACCCGCGCACGGGGCGGCTGCGGCCGGGGAGCCGTCACGACCCAGGATAAACACGCTACGTCTTTCAAGTGCACCGATTTTATTCAATAATAATTCACAACACTTTGTATTAAAACAATCAAGAATACACTACACGGGAAAATATGAAATTCAAATGAGTTCTGAACGCAGTGGACTATACACGTTCTGCCTGGTGAGAAAACATGAGAAGCAATGATGAATGTGACTGGAATACAGGAGGTATCAATGTGTGTTTCTCGCCTCTTTTGCTTTCATAAAAGTTTACACTTACCGCCTGTACTTATGACAGAAGCCCTCTGTGGCTCACCCTCTGCTTCTCACGCTGTGCGGTGCTATGTCTAAGTACCTTTCTCACACTAATTAGGCCTTTCCAAAATCGGCTAAGCAGGGCGTGGACTGCGGCCTGACCATCACTGCCAGCTACCAAGTGTCTGCTGGAAGGCCCCTTGCAGCCGCAGGACCCTGGCCGTGTGATGTCACCAAGCGCCAACCCCCCTGTAAACCCAGGGAGTCCCACAGGGCTCACCAACTCACGTGGACGCCACCCAGAGGGACCCCCTTCCCTCTACCGCAAAAGTCACCATCTTCTCTCCAGGGACAGGAGGGGACGCTGCGCCGAGGTCCCACGAAGCCTCACCCGCCCGGAGGAGGTGCACTAGCCAGAGTCCCTCGCAGCCTCAGCCAGAGTCACACGAAGCCTCACCTGCCCGGCGGATTTTGCTACAACGGCAAAGACCAGAAAACCCCTACTTGCCTCTCGTGCAGTAGGTACTCTGCACGCCCTGAAAGGCAGGTTTACCTACTAGAAGGCCGTTTAGGCCTCTGCAGATGGACTGGGGGAGGGTGGCCACCATCTCTCTCCTCTGCTCTACCCCAGTCATGGCACGGTTAGATCCAAAAGAAGACAGCTTTTCCCACAAAGCTCAAATGTTCACTTTATTTGGTCCTCTGTCCGAAATATCAGATTAAAACTTAACCTAAAAAGAATACCCTTTAAAAAAAAAAAAGAAAAGAATTTCTGGGAAGTCTGTGGGGCTGTCAGTCATTCACACTTCAGCATAAATTAATCCAATTCAATTGCTTTCCTTTAACACCCCATTTAGGAGTTGATTAGCGCGGTAATAATTGTTCCCACTGGAAAGAGGCCAGTCAATACTCTTATAAAAGAAATGCAGGTTAGCTGACCTGGACTCAGTGGACTGGGCTGGGAGCACAGGGTTCACAAAGGTAAAAAAGAAAACACTAGCATATGGAAGTATACAGAGGAGCTGAAAAGGCAAAGTAGAAATTCACATTATCTCAAAATTATGCTTAAAACAGAGTCTTTATTTTTCCTTCTCCTTCTCACTTTCGTACTTTCTGCACTCAACACGGGGCCCAAACTCATGACCCAGAGACCAGGAGGCCCAGGCTCCTCCCCCGAGCCAGCTCACGCCTCGGAGCCCTTTCTTGAAAAAGAAATAAATAAATGCTCTTCCAGGACCCAGAGCTCGTGGCTAACACTGTCTGTACTGCAGTCATTTTTCACTCACGATCTTATGGGCTAGTCTGGGTCTCATCAGAAGGGCAACGGGGGACAGTGACGGCTCAATCACAAGCCAGCTTTGTAAATCACATCCTGTGTGTGATGTGAGCTGAGGGGCCTGTACTCTCCTCCCCGAACCATCAAGTTCCCACCTGGTAACATTCCGGAGGAGCCGCGCCTGCACGGGCCAGCCTGGGTGCCTGTGTATCTAGTCCGCTGGGGAGGGCAGGGGTGTCCAACTCAGCAACTATTCCCTCACACCTGCACCCCCGCCCCCCACCTCTCGGTGGGACTTTTCATCTGGCTCCACTGCTCTCACTCCTCGGAAATTTCACACCAATATCCTCTTTAATCTTCACCTCTTTTCAAAATCTACCACTTCTTTAGTCTCCTTACCACCCTGTTTACAGAAAACAAAGACACTGCATCAGCAGGTGCTCGGCATAAAAATAACTTTAGTATCTCAAGGATTATAAACTGTTATCACAGTATATGTAAATGGTGCCCCATAAGGCGGCAACATGGAGGTTTTAGTGCTCAAGGAAAAAAGACTTAAGAGAATGGAATGTCTGCTATTTACTAAAAATCTAGAGGAACAAACAGCAGACAGAATAAAAAATTTTTTGAACATTTTATTTATTTCTGAGAGAGAGAGAAAGCATGAGCAGGGGAGGGTCAGAGAGAGAGGGAGACACAGAATCCGAAGCAGCTCCAGGCTCTGAGCCGTCAGCACAGAGCCCGACGCGGGGCTTGAACCCACGAACCGTGAGATCATGACCGGAACCGAAGTCGGACGCTTAACCGACTGAGCCACCCAGGTGCCCCAAGACAGAATTTATTTTATCAGTTTGGCAAGTAAGCACTGCTAAACAACAAGAGATCAGAAGGATAATCTTACTTCCTAAAAACCAAACTGAGGCCTGGAGAATGGCTCTTAGGTCACACTAGTAAGGGGCAGAGATTTATAAGTTGGTTAAAAAAGTCAACCTAAAATAAATATCCTAAAATCATTACATGCATATCTTAAACATCTCATGTTAACAGAAAGTACATAAATACGTATGCATTTACCAATCTTTTGATGGTGGACCAAAGACTTTGCTTTAAAATCTGAATCCACTAATTTGAGTTTCCTCTTCTTTCTAGGTAAATCAGGTCCTTAATATTTACTCTCATATTTCCAGTTTCAATTTCTTAAGTTTTGTGTTTCAAGCTTTGCATATTTTACATATATATTAAGAATATAAAAAATTCAAGACAAATTTCACAAAACGATGCTCCTTCCTAGATAAAATGCAATCTGATTTGCTTTTTTATTGCAGATTTCAACCTCCTAAATAGACTTCATAAAGAAGATCGAAGAGCTTCTTTAAAATAAGGTAAGAACTGAAAAGAAACACCAAACACTCAGTACAGATTCTTTTTCTTTCCTTTTTTTTTTTTAAGAATAATTCATCCCTAATATTTTACAGCTCTTTTGTTCACATCTAATTCAGCAGTATTTTTTAGTAATTACCCTTTATCTAATCTTTTCAAAACATTCAACTTAAGTTTTCATAAAAACATCATCTCTTCCTGTTCTTCTCCTTAGTTTATATAGTAATGATTTAAATCGTGTAACTGAAATAAGTACAATCGGCCCAGCGTGATGACCCTGAAGACCGAGCCACTGGGCTGTGGCAGCCGGTTCGCACCGACATCCTAGGGGGCGCTCGTGAGCTGTAGGGCAACAGCGCCTTTCGAGCAGGGACCCTCAAGGCATCAGTTCATCTAATGAGTCGTTGCTGGCCTGCTAAGAGAGCCACCCCCCTGGAGCAGCTGGGGGAGCGGCTGCCTTCTGCGCTCCTCCCCACCCATGCCGCAGTCACCCCACGGCTCCCCCACCGCCGGCAGCCTCTAGTAAACATATCAGCACAGAACCCAATCCTGCATTTCTTAGTCGTAAAGCTGAAATCTCACTAGCTCTACTAAAGTTCTGCCGCCACACTAAACGTGCCTGTCTGGCCTATCTTACCATCCTGCTTCTTTACTTCTAGAACTGTTTCTTCAACAGTTTTGCAAGGTTACTGACTTCATGCATGAGCACATTCAGCAAATATTTACAAGGAGCTGCCAGGCACCGGGACAGGAACTGGGGATAAAAGCTGAGCCACAGAAAGCTTACAATTGAATGGAAAGAAACATGAGGCCATCATCCAAAACCATCATCACCAAGTATAATTTATTCCTGGAGTAAAAGAACAGGTGACGAGGCAGCTTCAACACAAAGCCTATTAATCTGTCTTGACATCTTCGGCCAATATTAGACTTCTCCTACCTCAACAAGTGTGACGTAACGTTTTCCCTGATTCCATTCCTTAAACCCATGAAATACAGGCTCTATTTTACTTAAAACCACAGGCTGCTTTATTATTCCCATCTGTCCCATCTGAACCATTATGTCTCATTTACGATATTGGTCATTTTATACTCTTTGTGTCTTACTCTCAGGTTTCATAAATTTACGCGAAAATACAAAAGTAACAACTATCCCGGAGCCTATGTGAGATCTTCCACTGAACTAAAATGTTCTTTCGACTAACTGGATGTTGTTGATATGTGCTAACAACACTAACATTTCCTGACTGGCAACTAACATATCTTTCATCCCCATATCTACTCATGAAAAGTCTACCTTTCCTCTAAAGGCAGGTTCAAAAACTGACCTCAGATCTTTCATTCCCCTCAATGTCAAGTACTATGTGTTTCTCCGAAATCCTATGGCAATGATAATCTCTCTTTCGTTTTTAACTTTCTATTTTGAATCTGTAAAGGCTTCACCCAGTTTCTCTGCTGGTCACATCTTACAATATGCTGTCAAATCAAGGCAAATGACATTGATATAAAGGGTACATATAATTCAGTGTCATTTTACTGTCACATGTGGAGGTAGGTCGCATGACCACCACTGCAATCAAAACACAAAACTTTCGTCACAAAGAATTCCCTCCTGCTGCCTCGCTTTAGGCATATCCATTCCCCTTCCTGTGGCTATTCTGAACCCTTGACAACCACTAATCTGTCATCTTACTTTATAATTCTCTCATGCTGAGAATACTGTACAAATGGAATTGTACAGTATATGACCATTTGAGGGCGGCATGTTTCAACTCAATGGAAGAACTTCCGATCAAAGAAAGTTCTCCTGTGTATCAGTAGTTCATTCCTTCTTACTGCTGAACAGCATATTCCATGGTATTTGAATGTACCATAATTTCTTTAACCGTTCACCTCTTTGAAGATTTTCTGGTTGTTTCCAGTTTGGAGTTATTACGAAAAATGTGCTACAAACATTCGTACTTGGGATGTACATTGGATCACAAGCTTCACATTGGGAGAAAATACTTGCAAAGGACACATCTGGTAAATAACGTTCATCTATAATATGTAAGCATAGTTGTGTATATATTTTTATGTGGACAAATTTTTATTTCTCTGAGATAAATGCATAGAAGTGATATTGCTGGGGGCACCTGGCTGGCTCAGTTGGAAGAACATGTGACTCTTGATCTTGGGGTTGTGAGTTTGAGTTCCATGTTGAGTATAGAGATTACTAAAAAAGAATAAGTAAAAACTTCTTTAAAAAAGTGATACTGCTCGGTCATATGCTAAGTGTATATTTAGTTTTTAAAGAAATTTCCAAATATTTTCCAAACTGGCTGTACCATCTTAGATTTCCGCAATGTATGAGAGATCCAGCTTCTCCAAATCTACACCAGCTTTTGCTACTGTCATTACTTTTCACTTTAGCTGTTCTAATAGGTGTGTAGTGAGATCTCAGAATGGTCTTTATCTGCATTTCCCTAATGGCCACTAATAGCAAAACATATTTTCACATGCTTAATTAACCATTTGTATAGCCTCTTCAGGGACATGTCTATTCCACTCTTTTGGATTTTTCTACAGCTCCAAAAATCTCCCTTTTTCTAATGAACTGCTTGGATTTTTAGGACTGAGTTTCTGTGTGTGTGTGTGTGTGTGTGTGTGTGTGTGTGTGTGTGTTGAGTACAGCTGACACACATTACACAGGTTTCAGGTACAGAACACACGGACCCAACAACTTCTAACGTTATGCTCCGCTCACAGGTGCAGCTGCAGTCCGTCGCCATTCAGCGCCACTACAATCCCACAGACAACACTCGCTCTGCTGTGACTTTGGCTCCTGTGACTTGCGGATTCCAGAACCGGAAGCCCTGTCTCTCCGTCCCCTTCACCCTTTGCCTGTGCCCCCCTCTGGCAGCCATCAGTCTGCCCTCTGTATTTACACGTCTGAGTCTGCTTTTTGCTCATTCATTTGTTTTGTGTTTCAGATTCTACGTATAAGTGAAGTCATACAGTATTTGTCTTTCTCTAACATTTCATTTAGCGAACGGCCTGTGGGTCCGCCCGGGTCTTCACAAGTGGCAGGATCTCATCTCTTCTTATGGCCAAGTAATATTTCATTGTGTGTATAGATACGTCTTCTGAATCCATTTTGAATGGACACTTGGGCTGCTTCCGAATCTTGGCTCTTGTAAATAATGCTGCAGTAAACACAGGGGCGCGTGTATCTTTTTGAATTAGTGTTTTTGTTTTCTGGGGGTAAATACACAGTAATGGAATTACTGGATCAGATGGTAATTATATTTTTAACTTTTGAGGACCCTCCAAACTGACTGCTGCAGTGGCTGCACCAATTTACGTTCCCAGCAAGAGCGCAAGAGGGTCCTTTTCCTCCAGGGGGTCAAGTTCCGAGGGTTTTCATGTAACAGTCCTTCATCAGGTATGTGCTTTGCAAACAGTTTCTCCCACTGGGGGCTTGCCTTTTCACCTCTTTTTTTTTTAAGTTTTTTTTTTAAGTTTTGAGAGGGGATGGGAGGGAAGGGGAGGGGAAGGAGAGGAGTGGGTAGAGGCAAAGAGAAAGGGAGAGGGAATCCCAAGCAGTCTCGGTGTGGGGCTCGACCTGTGTGGGCTCGAACACACAAACCGGGAGACCATGACCTGAGCTGAAACCGAGAGTTGGACACTTAACCGACTGAGCCCCCCCAGCCGCCTCCCTCTTTTTAAAAAAATGTTTACCTATTTATCACACTCACATGCATGAGTGACAAAGGGACAGAGGGAGGGAGGGAGAGAGAGAGAGAGAGAGAGAGAGAGAGAGAGAGAGAGAGAATCACCTTTTCATCCTCTTAAAGAAGTTTTAGCACCCAGCAAAAGTTTAATTTTGATTAAGTCTATCTAATTTATCAATTTTTTCTTCTGTAGGCTGTGTTTCTGGTGTGATTTTTTAAAAAGATTTTATTTTTAAGCCATCTCTATACCCACCACGGGTCTCAAACCGACAGCCCAAAGAAAAAGAGCCGCATGCTCTACTGACCAGGCCGCCCTGGCGCCCCAATGGTGTCACGTTTAACAACTATCATTCGACGAGTGTTGGGGCACCTGGGGGCCCCACCAGGTACGCAACCGACTCTTGATTTCAGCTCAGGTCATGATCACATGGTTCGTGAGATCGAGCCCCATGTGCGCTGACAGTGTGAAGCCTGCTTGGGATTCTCTCTCACCCTCTCTCTCTCTCTCTCTCTGTCTCTCTCTCTCTGTCCTTCCCCAGGTCATCCCTGCACACGTGCACTCACTCTCCCCGCCGCCCCAAAATAAAATAAACGTTAAAAATATTTTTTTTAGGGGCGCCTGGGTGGCTTAGTCGGTTAGCGTCCGACTTTCCTTGGGTCATGATCTCGCGGTTCGTGGGTTCGAGCGCGTCGGGCTCTGTGCTGACTGCCAGCTCAGAGCCTGGAGCCTGTTTCAGTCTGTGACTCCTCTCTCTCTGACCCTCCCTGCTCGTGCTGTCTCTCTCTCTCTCCTAGAAATAAATAAAACATTAAAAAAAAAATTAAAAAAAAAATATTTTTTTTAAAGAACTATTCATCAAGTCCTATATCCTAAAAGTTTTCTTTTATGTTTTTCAATGGTATGAGGACTAAATTTTTTTTTAAATCACTTGTCAAGAAGACTATCCTTCCTCTGTTGGCTCCAAGTGGTTTTGTACCTTAGTCACAAATTACTCAGCGGTACCTGTGTAGAACTATTTTTAAGTAGGTTCCATGCCCAATGTGGACTTGAACTCACAGCCCCGAGATCAAGAGTTCCATGGTCTTTTGGGGACGGCTGGGTGGCTCAGTTGGTTAAGCGTCCGACTTCAGCTCAGGTCATGGTCTCACGGGTTCGTGGGTTTGAGCCCCACGTCGGGCTCTGTGCTGACAGCTCAGAGCCTGGAGCCTGTTTCAGATTCTGTGTCTCCCTCTCTCTCTGACCCTCTTCTGCTCGTGCTCTCTCTCTCTCTCAGAAATAAATAAAACATTAAAAAAGAAAAAAAAAAGAGTTCCATGCTCTTCTGAATGAGTCAGCCGAGAACCCCTCTAATTAAATTTTAGAAACTTGGTTAACTTTAAGTAAAAATCTACCCAGACAAAATACAGTATTAGAAAATTAATTTTAAATGTGGTATTATAGGTACATTTTTATGTTCTTCTAAAACTACGATTGCAGTGGCACTACAATGTGATAGGTCTAACCTTCCTACGTAAGAGATGTTGAGCAAAAGGCCTAACTTCCCTTATGGGTTGAATTGTGCCTCTCAAAAGACATTAAAGGCCTAATCCCAAGAATCTGTGAATGTGACCTTATTTGGAAACAGTCTTTCCAGATGAGCAAATTAAGATGAGGTCTGCAGGGTGGGTCCCAATTCAAGGCTACTGATACCCTTATAAAAACGGGGAAAGGAACCAATCCTAATACCTTAATCTCAAATTTCTAGCCTCCAGAACATTGAGATGAGAAACGTCTGTTCTTTGAGCAGCCAGCCTATGGCGTCCCCAGGACACTTCACATGGCATCTGAACCTTAATTTTTCTCAACTGAAAAACAGGGGTTGTGCTATCTCCCACGTGTGTTCTTAAAATTAAAATCAGCATATAAATTGTTTTGAAAATGATCAAGAATTATGAAAACGATAATGGTAATATTATACTCTTGATAATTTAGTAAATATAACTGTCAAGATGATGTGTATAGTAACTTTTTTTAAAATTTTTTTTTAATGTTTTTATTTATTTCTAGTAGAGAGAGAGAGAGAGAGAGAGACAGCGTGAGCAGGGGAGGGTCAGAGAGAGAGGGAGTCACAGATTGAAGCAGGCTCCAGGCTCTGAGTTGGCTGTCAGCACAGAGCCCGACGCGGGGCCTGAACCCACGAACCGCGAGATCATGACCTAAGCGAAAGCCGGACGCTTAACCGACTGAGCCACCCAGGCGCCCCTGTGTGTGGTAACTAACTTTTAATCCATGGGCTCCAAATCATCTTTGCTGTACATGTAAGAACAGAGTCTTACTAATGTTACAATTATCTGAACATGCTGATTTCTTCCTTTTCCTCACGTTTTAATCCTTGAGTACCATTTCAGGATAGATTTTCTCTTTTGCTCTTTTGGAAAAACATTTTGTTGAGTTATGATTGGCCTACATAAAGCTGTACATATTTAATATACACATACGATTTGATAAATTTAGAGATAAGTATACACCTGTCAGAGTACAAACAAGGCCACAAACTTGTCCATCGCCTCCAAGTTGCCCCCCTCCTTTTTCATTCAAAAAACAAAAACTGTGTGAGGCAAGAGCACTTAACACGAGATCCAGCATCGGAGAACAATTTCGAGTATATAACCCAGTATCGACAACTACAGTTTTCTGAAAACTTGAAAACTGACACCCTCCCCACCAAAAAGCCAAGACCGGACGTGCGTCTGGCCACACAGGCACTAGACGGCAGCGCAGGTGACAGTGACTCGGCCGCTGGAAAGCACCAGCAGCGCAGGTGACCAGCCGACCGTCCCAACCGAAAGCGAGGCCTCCCTGTGCCCAGCGGGCCCGCCTCCCCTTGCTCTGCTGCTTGCACTCCTTCGCTTCTTCTGAGGAGGAGAGGAGTCGGGGTGCGCCCGGCACACGCCCTACACAGCAGCCCCCCTTCCTGGCAACCGGACGGAGTATCTGCAAGCAATACTCCGAAGCTAAGCCACGCTGTTACCTTCTCAAATGTCACCTTGTCAACAAGAGTCATACCATCTTCACAAGCTCCAGTTAGAAAGAATTTAACTAAAAAAGAATAAAATTTGTCAATGTATCTCACCTTTTACAAAGTCCCAATATAGGACTGCCTAAAAATAGAAAGATACCAGGCAATCTAAGGTACATTTCTCATTCCGAATGGTAGAGATTAAAATTCACACAAGTTACATTTCATGCTACCAGAAATAAAAGTTACTTCACATGAGCTACTAATAAAATGTAGTTTTAGTATCTCACTGTCTACATTCTATGCATCCCCACCCTCCTTGGCCAGGCATGGTGGTAAATCAGTGAAAAGATTCGCAGGCAAAGGGGAGTTTCAGGGTCTGAGTCAGGTTTTATGGCAAAGATACACCTACTCTGGGCAAACTCAGGTACTCTGAGTGCTTTACTAAATAAAGAAGGAATTTTCTTTATACCTCCATCATTACAGTTTCACTTAACATAATAAGTCTTTATTTACCCCCAAGTCAGACACTTGAAATGTATCCATTTTTTTAATGTAACATCAATTTCTTTCATCAAAGATGTAACTAATTTTGAAAAACCTGTTTTAAAAATATTTTAGAAAAAAACCCATTCCTTGATGATCGACTATAGGAAGTAGAATCATGGAGACAAGGGTTCAGTCACACAGAAACAGACCTTTGGACCTGCTCAAATTAGTTTGCTTCAAGCATATACAAATATTTTATAAACACCTTTCTTTTTTAAAGGGGGTATAAAGCCCATTACTTTCAATTTCATTATAAATACAGCAAATATGATTCCTACGGTTAAAATCATCACAGAGGGAGACATGGATTCTCTGTACCACCTCAATATGTCCCTAAAATGCAGAGATTTTTAGATGGGTGAATTATGAGAGGAAACTGTCCCATAATCAGTATCATTTAACATGTCATAGGCTGGACAATTAAATTTTAATTCCAAAAATCAACAGGCTTCACAGCTTAGTAACGGGCTCTGAAGTCACTTCTAACATCCTAAGCTTTCGTTCTAAGCCTCAGCTTCCTCTTCTGCAAAACAGGTACAATATGCCCAAGAAGTCTCCTCAGCCTTAAAGTGTATCTCAAAGATTTAGTGGTTCCTAGCAGCCAATTAATAGCTGTTAATACTGTTGTTAATAAAGTATTTAACGTAGCATAAATAAATCCATTTGTCTTCTCTGACCCTACAACTAACATTCTAAGCTCTATAGAAGATCCAAACGAAATCCCACTATGGTTTGTTTACTCTCTTGAGCATGTTAATTCTTTTTTGAATGTTGTATTTATTTCTGAGACAAAGAGTGTGAGCAGGGGAGGGTCAGAGAGAGAGGGAGACACAGAATCTGAAATAGGCTCCAGGCTCTGAGCTGTCGGCATAAAGCCCGACGCAGGGCTCGAACCCACGAGCCGTGAGATCATGACCTGAGCCGAAGTCGGACGTTTAACAGATTGAGCCTCCCAGGCGCCCCTTGAGCATGTCAATTCTTATTTAAGGTACTTAAAAAACTAGAACTTCTTAAAGGCCCTATAGTAGGAATCAAAATATGTAGCCTCTGATCTAGATTCTGATCTCGGCTCTACACTGGCTAGTTGAACTTATATAAGCAAGTTACCATATCTCTCTAATCTTCACGTAGGTCATGGATAAAGTGGTAAAAGGTAGGCTTAATATTCTGATTACTAGATTAATTTTATAAAACTATTATATACAAAGTACTTCTACTAAACTACCACATTGGGAATACTGCTAATGTGTATCATCTGAATAAAAAGGTTAATAATATATTTATGTACCCTATTTGCATTAATTTCACAACTTTCCCCCCCAGAAAACCCCAACAGAGCCTAATGTTGGGCCTATTCTAAACTAGCTTCCGTTGCTGGCTGGGGCACAGACATTTGAAGCATCACTCCACCATAACAATAAGTATCAAATAAATTTCAGAATTAATATCATACATATGGTAAGTCACTTTTATAGTCATCCCACAAAATTAAAGGTAATCATCATAAACACCTGGATTTATCAGAGGCTACTACGTTAATAGCTTTTATGAGCAGAAAATATTTACCAGGTATAGAATGACTGCATTCTTTCTTTGAACTGATTCATTGAAAACTGAGAGCAGTTTGGTAATTAAAAAGGCAGGAAAGCTCTTCTTACTTTTCCAGTCTACGAAAACAAAAAGAAGGTGAGCCTGAGTCAGCCGTATACAGTAAGCGAACACGTTAAGAGGGAACAGGCACCCAGTGGGGATCACGGAGCGCCAGGTGTGTCCGGCTGCCTAAACGGGCCCGTTTCCTCACGTACAAAACAGGCACCCGAGCACCTGCCCTCACTTCAGGAACACGGAGGGACATCGGAAAAGTCTTGGAACGTGTATTATAAGGTGCTGCTCTTTCCTGCCGCTGAATAAAACAGCCTCCTTACTGTTTTCTTTAAAGAGTAAATCTCACTAATATAAAAAAAATCCCCAACTCCATGCTACCTGCTTCCGAATTTACAAGCACTACTTCAGTGTATACGTACATATGTGTGCGTGTGTTCACAGTGACAGATCACTGTCAGATCACCTGAAAAAAGGTACAGATTACATCTTGTCTTTAGAAAACAAGGAAGGGCGATATTTGGCGGGGATTTGGGAATCCCCACCCCCGGGGGACCACCACCCTCTGACAGAATATCTTCCAATCCTGCAGTCCACGCAGCCTGAACTAAGGAAGAGGAGTTGGCACATGGGCTCTTATTTGCCATATACCTGTACCATGTAGCTATTTTTGAATTAGCCTAACTCATTAGTACAACTAGTATAAATGTGCATAACTAAGTGAGTAGCACAACTTATTAATAATAGCATCTAGGGGCGCCTGCGTGGCTTAGTCGGTTGGGTGTCCGACTTTCGCTTAGGTCATGATCTCGCGGTTCGTGGGTTCGAGCCCCGCGGTGGGCTCTGTGCTGACTGCCAGCTCAGAGCCTGGAGCCTGTTTCAGTCTGTGACTCCCTCTCTCTCTGACCCTCCCCTGCTCACGCTGTCTCTCTCTCTCTCCTAGAAATAAAAATATTAAAAAAAAAAATAATAGCATCTAGGTTTTATATAACTGTACTGGGCACTCATGTAACTAGTCCATATAGTTTTTTTCTATCCATCCACTGATGGTCCTAACCCTTTATGAAACTCTGAAACAAAGGCTTAAGTTTAATGGTGCAAACAAAGTCAAATATGTGAAGAAGGCAGTGAAAACTGCCTTCTTTTTAGATAAAGTTATGTTTGTGAAAGGTGTTCATAGCAGCTCAGAACACTTGAAAAGTACAGATCAACATAAAATTCTGCAGTAATTCTGCAACAGTGGGAAGAAACTAAGACATTCTATTACATTATAAAACTGGAAGGCAATGAAATTCTTTCTCTCTTGAAAAAAGAGTCTGATCTCCATGTACTTCCTTTACGAGAATTTTAAAATCATTAAGTTAGGGGATTTAAAGAAGGATATAAGTTAGGATATTTAATTTAAAGAGATCTTCCTAAAATAAAAGTAAAAACAAAACATACAATGACACAGATAAGTACACAGAACAAATCTACTCTTTAGCATACCCCCAAAGCCCTCCAGAAACATGAACTATAATAAGGGATACCCACCCAACTCTTCCTCTTTAGATCAACATGATGGTTACAAAGTGACAAGCTCTTTCTGGCTGTCCCCTGACTCACCTACAGACATTTTATTCTTTTGAAATCTCCCCAATTTAAATTGGATGCAAATAAGCCAGGTATGGTCGTCACAACAGAAACCCTGCTAGACCCTATTGAGTTTCCATGGAAACATGCACGGCTGGCAATGGCAAAGGGGTTGTTCTGGCCTTAGACTGGTTAAAAAAGTCTCAATGCTCATTGAGTGAAATTAACAATTATGGTATCTTATGTGGTTTATCTATACGATGGAATACTACATGGCAATGAGAAAGAATGACATCTGGCCTGTGTAGCAACACGGATGGACCTTGAGGGTGTTATGCTGAGCGAAATAAGTCAGGCAGAGAAGGACAAATATCATATGTGTGCACGTATAGGAGGATTAGGAGGAACTTAACAGAGGACCAAGGGGGAGAAGAAGGGCGGAAATGGTGAGGGAAAGGGGGAGAGGCAAACCATGAGAGACTCTTGAATGCTGACAAAAACTGAGGACTGGTGGATGTGGGGGGGAGGAGGGGTGGGCATGGAGGAGGGCACTTGTGGGGATGAGCACTGGGTGTTATGTGGAAGCTAATTTGACAATAAACTATTTGTAAAAAAAAAAAAACAAAAAAAAAACAATTATGGTATCTTAGTAAAGAACAAAAAAAAAATCCCACCTTTGGGATTATCAAGCAAAATAATGTAAAGTATTTTCATCTAGACCCAAAGTGGCTTTCAGCCCAGCAGCAATAATCAATGCATCTGTGAAAAGTTAAGAGATGCCAATTACCAAATGGTAAATACGCTTTTACTAAAGGAATAATTCAAGAGAGTACTCCCTGTGGGTCACTTAATGTAATAGCTAACAACCGGAGAGAGAAAAACAATACAAAGTCTAATCTAAACAGTAGTATCTTTTCCTTAAATAAATTCAGTATGACCATTCCTTGCTTTTATTTATTAGTAAAAGTGTTTTCAGGCAGTTGAGCGCCCCACTCCGGCTCAGGTCATGTTCTCACGGTCGGGTCTGTGAGTTGCAGCCCTGCATGGGGTCTGTGCTGACAGCACAGAGCCTAGACCCTGGAGCCTGGTTCGATTCTGCGTGTCCCTCTCTCTGCCCCCTCTCTTGCTCATGCTGTCTCTCTCTCAATCTCTCCTCTCTAAACTAAACATTAAAAAAAAAAAGTAAATTTTACAGCAGTGATTCTCAAAGGGCAGTACCTGGATCAGTATCATCAATGTCGTCTGGAAATTGGTAGGAATGTAAATTCTCAGGCCCCCACCCCAGACCTACTGAATCAGAAACTTTGGGGGTTAGAGACCCACCACCAACTGGTGTTTTCACAAACCCTCCAGAAGATTCTGATGTATGCTAAAACTCGAGAACCACTGATTTACAGTGTCAAAACTCAGAAGAGACTGATGTATGAAATAGAAAATGGTATGTTCGGGGCACCTGGATGGCTCAGTCAGCTGAGCATCTACTCTTGGTTTCGGCTCAGGTCATGATTTCATAGCTTCATGGGTTCAAGCCCCGTATCGGGTTCTGCACTGACAGCATGGAGCCTGCTTGGGATTCTCTCCCCACCCCCCTCCCCTCCCACACTGCCCCTCTCTCAAAATAGATAAATAAACTTAAAAAAGAAAAGAAAAGAAAATGCTTTATCTCATTCCTTGGAACTAAGTGAGGCCTAGTAATAAAACATAAGAGAGAACTCACTGGCCTCCTCAATTGAGTATGTTGGCTGGTATCTCCCTTGCTGAAAGATATGCAGAGACTAGCTAGCAGTGGTTCATCACGTCCGCCCTTCCTATGCATGTCAAGCCAAAGTAAAACGACAGGGGTCTGTGCATGATCACCAAGGAGAGGGCGGTCCCTGTACCTGAGACCCTCAATTCACTACCATCCACAGCGCGTTACCAATCACAACCCACTTCTGATCACTGAGGTCTTCAGGCAAAGGGTGGCAAACTTTACCATTTATTCCTTTATAATAAAAGAGTAATTTCCCCAAGATATCAAATACATAGGTAGGGAGAAGTCTGAAGTTTGAGTTATAAATTTGAACATTCCTTACTACTTGTAAGAACTTTAAAAAAAAAAAAAAAGCATAACACGAATGCAGTTCTTCCTTAGCACCAGATCATTCGTGTCCTGCAAAATACACATTTCACGTCTCCTTTGACTTCAGTGCACCATTTATAATCCCTTCCCTATTCCCTTGAAGATAATGGGCAGCGCTTCAAAGAAACAGCCATGACAGTGACATTAAAATGACCAGAGATGAACAGAGAGATACGATGGAGAAAAAGCAGTGGGTAAATCAAATACAACATAAGCTGTTAGAAGTGAAGAAATAAGGGCAAATGAATAGCCTTCTGAAGCTCATAATTAAAAATAAATACAGAATAAATTTAAGTAGAAGACGGAGTCACAGGCTCTGCGTTCTCTATCTGCTGAATGCCGGTGCTCCTCAGGGTCTGGGCTCAGTCCGCGCTCACGACACCAGTGGCTGCCGAAGCAGTGTCTCTGTGCTACTAGCGGGTTCGAACTGATCCCCAAATGCTAATTATTATTTAATTTTTTTCATTTTATTTTAGAGAGGGGGAGGGAGTGGGGTAGAGGGGAGGTGGAGGGAGGGAGAGAGGAGTGAGAAAATCTCAAGCAGTATTTCTAGCTGTAACTTTTTGAGGAACCTCTCTACTATTCTCCGCGGTGGCTGCTAACTCCATTCATTCTGAGGAGCCACTTCAGACTACGTGTCAACAGTACAGGCAGGGCACCCTTCCTACTGTCCCCGTTCGAGTAAGGGCAATGCCACTTAGCACAGGAGCTCGGCTCAACGCAAAGGGCTGAATGATTAATCCCATCCCCCGGCTATTGATTTAGTCATGACTAGACTGTAACCCAGAACATTCCTCAATTCTACTCAGTCTGTGCAATCCGGGAAAGCGCTCCTGGGCCTTTGGGCCACAGTCATTCTCATCTTTAACAGAACAAGTCAGTGGCTACGGAAGCAGCCACCAGGACAAGGACCTGAGGGCAAGGCTACACGGAGAGCCCAGCCCGACTGTCCCTCAGAGCCCGCTCCCTTGTGTTTAAGCCAGACTCAGTTTCTATTATCTGAAGCTGAAAGCAACCTACCAATCACATATCTGTAAGTTATTAAGAGTTACTACTAACGAGGTGCTCAAAAATTAAAATTAGTTATGAGTCTGCTAATAAACACGGCCACCACCAAACGTTAGACGGCTCTGCAAACTCTTCGCGCACGTGACGTGCACGTAGCATCCAAGGCGCGGTTTCCAAACTCTGGACTTGCTACTTGTGCACGATCAATATTAAGGTGTAGGTTTTTCAGTCTCAACTACTCTTTCCTATTTTGTATATCAATTTAGACATACGCTCACATATTTGCATCATTTCTACATTATATTCCAAAAAACTGGTCTTCATGATAGAAGTCAGCAAAGTTCAAATAGTTTCATATTTCATAGGAAAGTGCTCTGCATATAAACAGGAATGTCAGGGCGCCTGGGTGGCTCAGTCGATTGAGCATCTCACTTCAGCTCAGGTCATGATCTTGCAGTTGACAGTTCGAGCCCCGCGTCAGGCTCTGTGCCGACAGCTCAGAGCCTGGAGCTGCTTCAGATTCTGTGTCTCCCTTTCTCTCTGCCCCTCCCCAGCTCATGCTCTGTCTCTGTCTCAAAAGTAAACAAACATTAAAGATAAATAATAGACAGGAATATTAGATGAGCTATATGCATGATCCCACTTTTACCTATACCTAGAGGCATAGACATCTAGATATATATGTTCATATACATGCACATGGAAAAGGACTATTCAGATTTGTAACAGATGGTTAATATTTGGCATACATATCTGTTTTTTTATTTCAATTGATAGTTTTTGTAAAATTCTTTTTTATTATGAAACAATTCTTAGCTAACTTATTTACTTTTTTAATGTGTTTGACAATACTAGTTTGTTATAAAACAAATTTGTTATAAGAAAGCTCTGTAATTAAGACGGAACAGGAAAATACAAAGGAAGTTCTTCCAAACACAAAGCTCAGGATGCCTAGAAATAATATAAAAATGTAAGTAATATGAAAAGTAATAATATAAAAACTATAAAAAAGTTTCTTTTTGACCATTTCAAATGGTCAAAATCTATTTGGCCTGAATTTATTTACATGAATACCAAAAAAAAAAAAAAAAAAAAAAAGCTAACTGAAATAACTTCCAAAATGCTGTCCTAGCTCTGAATCTCATACAATAATCAATTTCCTTCAGTAGGGTAAATTTCTTGTCAACTCATGACTAAACTATACAAGAAGTAAACACAAATTTCTACCTGTACAGTCTGAGACAAAATAAAAATGTTAATAACTTTTTAATAGTATGGCAGCCACTCCGGACCCTTTCTGTACTGTTTTCAGTAGAAAGTAGCAGCTCCACAACGTATCTCTATTATAGGTTCTGCTTATTTCACATGCTCACTCGTCAGAAAATCACAACAAAAGATTAACAGAGACCCTTTAAGGGTCAAAGTGGTTAGACAGAAAGGCTTTCTGGTCAACATGGTAGAGAAAGACCTTCTACAACCCACTCACATCACACTGGTTATGACAACGCCAAGCAACTGATTCCACAGAAAGCCATTTATTACAATTTTGGCCTCTGAAGTAATGTCCATACTCCACAAAAATGACGGCAGGAATTTCTAAAGCCCGAGATGAAAATCCTAAACCCATTAACTTATCAGCAGATGATTCTATGACCTTGTTTAACTCAGTGCTTCCCCCAGACAATAAAGCCAAGATACGTTAGAACTGCCTAAAATAGGGGCGCCTGGGTGGCTTAGTCGGTTAAGCGTCGGACTTTCGCTTGGGTCATGATCTCGCGGTTCGTGGGTTCGAGCCCCGCATCGGGCTCTGTGCTGACTGCCAGCTCAGAGCCTGGAGCCTGTTTCAGTCTGTGATTCCCTCTCTCTCTCTGACCCTCCCCTGCTCACACTGTCTCTCTCTCTCTCTCCTAGAAATAAATAAAACATTAAAAAAAATTGCCTAAAATAACTTTCTTTTTAATTTATTTTTATTTTTTAATTTGTATCCAAGTTAGTTAGCGTTTGGGCAAGAATGGTTTCAGGAGAAGCAGCCAGGAGTCACCCTCTACGTGCAACACCCAGTGCTCATGCCACCAGGAGCCCGCGTCACCACCCCCACCTCCCCCCACAACCCCGCGTGTCCTCTGTTTAAGGGCCTCTTATGTTTGTCCCCCTCCCTCTTTTTCTATTATTTTTGCTTCCCTTCCCCTATGTTCGTCTGTTTTGTGTCTGAAACTCCACATGAGTGAAGTCATACGATGCCTTCCCCTGACTAATTTCGCTTAACAGAACACCCTCTAGTCCCACCCTCGCGGTTGCACCGGTAAGGTTTCATCCGTTTTGATTGCCGAGTAATACTCCAGCGTATATACACCACATCTTCTCTATCCATTCATCTGCTGACGGACACTTGGGCGCTTTCCATACTTCAGAGTTGCCAATAACTTTCAAAATAGAAAGTCGAGATAAGAATTCCATGCAACGAGGAATGGTTAATGATTATTAGAAACAGGATCAATAAATAGGGAGCATTTTAGCTAAATTTAGATCAAGATCCTGTCTTGAATTAGTATTAAGTCCATACTGTCATTCCTCCTTTTCGTATAACAGATGTTACAAAAGTGACTAAAAAGAAGGGGTGGGGGTGGGGCAATCATCTACCTGTAAGAGGCCTCACTAGCTTCTTCTCCTTAGTCTAGAGCACCAGGAAGAGATAATTAAGGTGAAATAAATATTTGTGAGTGTATGTGTGTTTTCACACAATTTTTTAAAAGTTTATTTACTTATTTGAGAGAGACAGAGAGAGCATGAGCGGGAAAGGGGCAGAGAGGCAGGGAGGGAGAGAGGATCCCAAGCAGGCTCCACACTGTGCAGAGCCCACCTGGGGCTTGAACTCACAAAACTGTGAGATTATGACCCAAGTGGAAACCAAGGGTCTGAACCACTCAGGCGCCCCCACTCCCACCCCCACGGTTTTCCAACATGAATTTGGAAAAACAACAAAACCCAAGTTAAGACAGTGTGACAGGCGACAGGCACGCCGGCCCTGCGGGGCTCCGAGCCAGCGGCACGTCTTACAGGCAGCGGACCTCATTCTGCCTGCCTCAAAGGAAGAAACGAGAGCACCTGCAGTAATGTGATTCAAATAATCCGCTACCTCACACTGTTTGGGAGACAAAATGAGGCTATTAAAATTCTCTATTCCGGGGCACCTAGCTGACTCTGTCAGTAGAATATGTGACTACTGATCTTGGGGTTGTGAGTTCGAGCCCCATGCTGGGTATACAGATTACTTTAAAAAAAAGTTTCTAAGCTTGAAAATGCTACTAAACAGATTTTATTTTCACTTTAGAAAACTTCCTCTACATTATACTAACATGGATAAAAGAGAATGTTATGCTTAATGTGAAAGCGAGAAGTACCTAGCACCTCCTCCCACACTGAAAATATAAAACCTTAAAAAAAAAGGTACTGTGTTGTAGACCGGCCCACACTTAGAAATCATCAACTATCCAGACATCTTTTCGTTTGTGTTTGTTTGTTTGTACTATCCAGACATTTTACCATACTGACTGCGCCCCGTCTTACAATCATACTGCTTTTTGCTGGTTTGTACTAAAATAATCTCAGTACTACGAGAAAAACTAGGTAGATGAAGAGTACAGGCCATTAAAACACAGGCAGTAAGAGTGGCACAGTTAACCGTAATAGAACACAGTAGGCATACCACCACTCGGCCTTTTTTCAGAGCTTCCTTACCATTTAACAAGACTAGTTTAAGCACCCCTGTCCTGTATCATTAGATTTAGAATCAAATCTAACATAAAAGGCAAACCTTATTTCTCCTGGCTCTTGCAAATATCAAAGGATAAAAATCAGAGTTTTAGAGCAGAGAGAAAACGCTAGCAATGATCAATCCAATCCCTTCACTGTACAAACAAGGAAATTATGTGCAAGATTGCGTGACTTATTTCAGAACAAACTGAGTGATGGCTCAGCTAAAATTCAGACCCATCTTCTGCTTCTGAGTCCATACGAGTACATTTCACATGGGCCAACCCCCCCTTCAGAAATGCTTAAATTTTCCAACAACGATATGATCAAGGCACTTTTTAAAAAAGTGATCAATCTTATGTGGAAACTAATTTGACAATAAACTATTTGTAAAAAAAATAAAAAAATAATAAAAAAATAATAAAACCTAAAAAAAATAAATAAAAAAATAAAAAATAAAAAAAAGTGATCAATGTTATATCAGTCTTTTTGAGCATACTGACTATCGGTAATTATTTGCCAAGGTAAGTTCATAATATGTGTTCACATATTCATTCATTCAGGCAAATAATTTTAAGAGATTATTATGTATAAGGAACTGTCCTCTGCTCCATGGGGCCAGATGAATCGGACATGATTTTGACCTTGAAAAGCTTCGGTCTGTAGACTGAAAAGGCAAAACAGACATCAGAACTCTAGAATTAGAGTAATAACTACAAAAACTTTTTACTTAAACTGCGCCTGAGTGACTCAGTCAGTTAAGCCTCTGACTCTTGAGTTCAGCTCAGGTCATGATCCCATGGTTGGTGGGATGGAGCCCTGAGCGCTTGGGATTCTCTCTCCTCTCCACCCCTCCCCAGCTTGTGCTCTCTCTAAAAATAAATTTTAAGAAATACTTAAAAACATAAAGATTTTACTTTTTGACAAATATATACATAATTCAATATAAAAGAGAAAATGTAGTTTTCATATGATTCTAAGGATTTCTTATTTACGTAGAAAACCCCTATAAACAACTAGATATTTATGAAATAAGGTGTATTCTAAAGAAAAGAGACTAATGCTTATGTTCTATGACATATCTTCAGGTTTCAGATACTGCCTTTAAAGTTTATTCCAGATCTAACACACTATGATCTTTTGCCATCCTCCCATCTTCCTATGTAAAAAACTAGATTTCTAATTCAACCGATTTTGGCAAATATCTTAATGTTTTGTAGTACGGTGGGGGCCACTTAACACTGTCCAAATGAGACAGACCACAGGCCAGCAAACAAATCAAACATGCACAACCAATTGTGGCTGAGTTCACTGGCTGAATACAGAATCGGGTAAAAGCTCGGGAAGCTTGAGTCAGTAAAAGATGGGAATTCAAGTTAGGACAATCTGGTGTGACTTTTATACCACTATAAAATCAAAATTAACTTCTCCAAGACACAAGGTCATTGTAAACCGTCACATTAATATCCTCTCCCTTGGCACTTACAGTACCACATATGCCAAGTTCACGTACAGCCTTTGCAAATTCTGTTCCTTCAGCCTGGGTGCTTCTTACCACGTCAGTAGCTCCTTCCTGCTCCAGGCTCTGACGGCCACCTCTCAGAGAGGCCTCCCGAGCATCCCACCTAAAACAGCCCATTACTATCATGTCACCCTATTTCAGTCTATGTTCTTTTGACAAGTTTAAAACTCGTTTCCTTGCTTCAGGAGAAGGCAAGCTTCCTGAGCACAACAGGCCCCTTACTAACCTGTTGAGCAGAGACAGAACCTGACGGGTGCTCAGAAATATCTGTTACGTAAATGAAAGTTTAACAAATAGTAGATCAGGGATGTCAGCTACGTCCACAAAACTCCTTGAAAGAAACTATTTCAAAAACACATAAAAGTATGTGCTGAGAGAATTCATCTATTAATTTTGGGCTCTCTTCACAAAACCCTGCTCTAAGGATCTCCTGAGAGTATATCTGAATTTCAACAGCAAAAATTCTGTCTAGAAAATACTTCCTTTTTTTATTATTAAAAAATGTATTTTGAATGTTTTTTTTTTCTTTTTGAGACAGACAGAGGCAGACACAGAAATGGAAGCAGGCTCCAGGCTCCACACTGTCAGCGCAGAGCCCAACGTGGGGCTCAAACTCATGAACCATGAGATCGTGACCTGAGCCGAAGCTGGGCGCTTAATGACTGAGCCCCTCAACGACTGAGCCCCTCAGGCGCCCCTAGCAAATACTTTTTTTTTCCCCCCAAGTCAAGACTTTTTTAAAGTCAGGGAGAAAGAGTAGTTTCTGGTCTGTGATGTTCTTGGCCATTTAAAGAGTATCAAGTTCTATTTTATTTACTACATTTATAATGTCTTCCCTAGATTTAAATCAGTGGCCAATAGATACATACAAATCTTTGAAGAAACTCAGACATTCCAAATCCCATGCTAGAGACTGACTGTGTCTCCTAACTTTTAAAATAAGACTACTCGTGTTGAGAGTCCTGGTGAAATTCCAGTTTCTCTCTGAAAAGTTCTGAATTAAGAAGTCAATTCCTCTATTAGCCACGGTTGAACAAGAAAGCACCCTGTTTCAGGAAAATTGATGGACCAATGATCTGTTAATCAAGCATTTACAGAGTACCAAGGTCTTTGAGTGGGTGTGTGGAGTTTAGTTAGATCTGCCCACACTACCAATTTCCTGGTCTTTCCATCTGAGTTCAATTTCCTTCTTTACGGACATCCTTTAAACGTTCCTTTAGTTAAGGTATGATGGGAGCAAATTCAGTTTTTGATATGTCCAAAAATGTCATTTCATCTTTATTCTTGAATAAAAATTTCGCTGGGCAAAAATTTTAAGGTCGGTAGTTATTTTCTCCCAGCATTTTATAATTTCATTGTCTTCAGGGGTCCACTCCCGCTATTGAGTACTGTGAAACTTGGCTCTTTTCTGAGCAATTATCTACTCTTCCTGTCCCTATTAAAGGTCTTCTCTTAATATTGGATTCTCTGCCTTTACACTATAATATATCTAGGGATAGATTCTTTATCTATCCTGCTTGGCGTTTCACTGTGCTTCCTAAAGCTGAGAATTCATGCCTTTCATCAATTCTAGAAAATTCTCAGCCAGTATGTAGTATTTGAATTGGTACTAGCTGAGAACTACCTCTATTCTCTCTGAATTCCAAAATTAGATTCATTCTAAACCTTCCCAACCCACCCTCTAGATCGCTCACGCCCCCGTCCCAGCCTTCCCTCCGTAACTACCAGCACTGCACCCGGTGCATTTCCTGAACTCTACCATTCATTCACTCTTCAAGAAGTTTGTAATCAACTATTTAACTTATTCATTGAGTTTCTAAATTTCAATGACTATTTGTTTCCTTTCTAGTAATTGTTTCTTCGCCTAATTTGCCTCATTTTCACTCTGTTTCATGCCCCCATGTTTTCAATCTGCTCTTTTATTATTAAAACACTTAAAAGTAATTTGAATAATAAATCTGAGTAAGTCCAATAGTCTGGGTCCTTGGAGACGGAGGGAGTCTACCTCTATTGTGGTTTTTGGCTTGTCGCCTCCTAGGTTCTATGATTTGGGGATCTGGCTGTGAAGGAGGAGTCTGAGAAGCCTGGGCTGAAAGTACAACCCTTCAGAACACCCACACATTTGCCTCCGCCCTACCTGAGGTGCTTCTAGGCCAAAGTTACTTTTCTTTCTTGTTCCTGGGTTCCCCAGCCCACACAGGTGGCATAAATTCAAACTTGGAATCTGTACTTTAAAAAGAGCTCCAGTTACGAATTCTTGGAAAGGCATCTACCTGGACATCTACCGAGATCTAAGGTCAAGAGAGGTTTCATCGCTATGCTTTGCCGGTGGATGGATTTCTCCCCTCGCCTACCATTTTGCTACGGGTCTAGGTATTCAATCCTCAAGAGTCCCAGCTTCATGAAGGGGTCTCTGCTCCATTTCACCACTCTGAAGAGTCTAGTCTTCAGACATGAAGACAGAAAGCTCTGGAATGTGGCTTGGACAAGGGCCTCAGCATTGGTTACAGGACCATGCAGCCTCCTCTTCCCCCGCCCTGGGAAAGTCCCCGTATCCTAGAGCCTGCAAGAAAACATGTAAAGGGGTATCACGGGCACTTGTAGGGGTTTTGCAGAATATTTCAGAATGATCCACTGTAGCGTCAGAAGTCTGAGAGTAAGTTTTTTTTTTTTAATATTTTTATTTATTTCTAGGAGAGAGAGAGAGAGACAGCATGAGCAGGGGAGGGCCAGAGAGAGAGAGAGGGAGTCACAGACTGAAACAGGCTCCAGGCTCTGAGCTGGCAGTCAGCACAGAGCCTGACGCGGGGCTCGAACCCACGAACTGCAAGATCATGACCTAAGCGAAAGTCAGACACTTAACGGACTAAGCCACCCAGGCGCCCCTCTGAGAGTAAGTTTTAAAACAATTTCAATCTTCACAAGCAAGCTTTCAGGGAGTTCTGTTTGCTTCTCTGTTCCCACAGCCCAGAGTGCGCAGCCATTGCTCTTCTTTTACCCCGCCTTGTCACTGCGGTTCACCATCTCCTCCCTGCCCTGATATATTTTTTTTTTATTTCTGAGTGAGAGAGAGAGAGAGAGAGAGAGAGACAGCGTGAACAGGGGAGGGGCAGAGAGAGAGGGAGACATGGAATCTGAAACAGGCTCCAGGCTCTGAGCTGGCAGCACAGAGCCCGACGCGGGGCTTGAACCTACAAACCGCGAGATCATGACCTGAGCCGAAGTCAAGCGCTTAACCGACTGAGCCCCCCAGGCGTTCCCCCGACTTTTTTTTAATGTTTATTTATTTTTGTGAGAGAGAGGCAGAGAGACAGAGAATCTGAGGCAGACTGCGCTGTCAGCACAAAGCCGATGTGGGGCTCGAGTCCAGGAACTATGAGGTCAGGACCTGAGCAGAAGTCTGACGCTCAACCCACTCAACCCGACTGAGCCGCCCAGGCGCCCTCCGTGCCCTGATTTCAACAAACATTCTGAGCGTCCAGCAACCCAAGGAAACGCGTGAGTAATGACATTACTTTAGCGATTCCGGCTTTGGCTACAAGAGAGTACGAGCTGGCGGGTCACCTCCGTTAGCGCCGCTGTACCTGGGGGAGGGCCGTGGGCAGTGACAGGACTGCACCTGCTCTCTGCGGAGTTTTGGGGATGAAGGACTACGAAAGTTGTGGCAAAGTCTCCCAACAGGACAGCAGGAATGGGGACACACCGGTGGACTCCGGGCCACGTACGACAGTAATCTAGAAAGAGACGACGGCAGCTTAAGCTCAGGTGGCAGCAAAGGGGTCAGACTGTCCACGTGTTTTCGGGGTAAAGCTGACAGGCGAGCGGAAGGGATGAGAAAGCGGACGATTCTGTAAGGCTCCAGAGAACGAACTAGAATAAAGAGATGAAAGTTACAAAAAGGAACATATTTCAAGTTACTATTAAGGGAGGACTATGTTAAAACCAGAACATTTATTTAAAAATGGAATGAATGTGAGTATATGACTCCCCGTTAAAATGCTCTCTGTATTTCATCTGATGGGCGCGAGGAGGTCACGCGGCAGACTTCCACGACCTGGCCATCATCCTTCCCAACCTTCCCTTAGCTACTCCCTTACCCTCCTAATCTCTGATCAAATGGAATCAGGTTCATGACTTTCTGTGGCTGCCCTGGACCCTTTTCTTTGTTCCACGTACTCCTGGAGTCAGGAGCCCCTCTAAATATGTAGACTCCACCATCTTTCAAGATCTAGCCCCAGTACCAGGTCTTCGGCGGAGCCTGTCCTGAACGGTCCCCGTCAGAAGGCTATCTGTGCCTTCTCAACTCGGCAGCTTCCCGAAACCCACCCACAGTGCCCTGTCTGAAGAAGAAACTTAGCAGAAACGGAGACATTTACACTTGACAGAGAAGGAATTAAGTTCTTACAAGGACGCTGGGCTTGAACTCTAAAATCCCCTCTAATTGTAAGGTTTTGTGATTCCATAAAACCTCTAGTAAAATAGTCTTAAGCTATACCTGGAACACTGTTTGTTTTTTAATCTGGTAAACATTTATTAAACACTCGTCACGTACCCAGATACTGTGCTAGGTAGGCTTAAATCTGATCCCACTTAATCCCAACAAAACTCTATGAAGCACTTACTCTTTTTTTTCTTTTACAGGTGAGGAAACCTACGCGGACTGCCTGATACAAACGCCATTCGTGCCGGAGTCCAGGCTCAAGCTTGACCTATCGACTTCAGGCCCACTGCTCCTATACTAACATCACAGCCGACAACCGATTTAGAATATTATTTAATTTCTACATACAAGTAAGAAAAAATACATTGAAAATACCATAGACAAGCATGAACCCTGTATAGAGAGCAAATAACCCCAAGTTATTCTTTCATATTGCAACAGGATTTTTTTTTCACTAAAGCAAAGCAATTCATCTACTCAGCAGGTTCAACATTTATTGTGAAAGGCATTGCTAGAATTCTAAAGGAAAAAGTCTAAGAAAAATATTAAAGCAGAGAGTCTACCATTCTAAGTATCAAAGCTCACGGTAGCAATGGAGGAAACTTTTATACCTTAACACTAAAGATTAAACATCAAGTTATTTCCCATTTTCTGTTAAAAACTCCCTTTTAAGAGAGAAATGTAAGCATATATTGACATAAAATCTTTTCCAGAAGGTAGTGTTCTAGAGCAGGGTTTTCCTCCAGATCAGAATATGGAGTGAGAACCATATATATTAAAATGCATCCATCTCAGTTCCGCTAACCAGCACCCGCTACGCCAGGCGGGCAGGACGCAGTGCGGCGCAGCAGAGGGCAGCCCAGGGGAAGCAGGGCGCTGGGCTTCTACCTCTCACCATGCCAAGTACCTCAGTGATTTCACGCAACTGACTAATCTGTGAAATACTCCCTGGAACTTTCGGATTAGAAATATGCAAATGGCTGGGGCACCTGAGTGGCTCAGTGGGTTAAGCGTCTGACTTCAGCTCAGGTCATGATCTCACAGTTTGCGGGTTTGAGCCCCGCGCCGGGCTCTATGCTGACAGCTTGGAGCCTGGAGCCTGCTTCGGATTCTGTGTCTCCCTCTCTACCCGCATCACCCACTCACACTCTGTCTCTGTCTCTCAAAAATGAATAAATGTTAAAAATTAACAAAAAATTAAAAAAAAAAGAAATAGGCAAATGGTTGCAATTAACAACAACAACGATAGATTTTTTTTTAATTTTTTTTTTTATGTTTTATTTATTTCTAGGAGAGAGAGAGAGACAGCGTGAGCAGGGGAGGGTCAGAGAGAGAGGGAGTCACAGACCGAAACAGGCTCCAGGCTCTGAGCAGGCAGTCAGCACAGAGCCCGACGCGGGGCTCGAACCCACAACCGCGAGATCATGACCTAAGCGAAAGTCGGACGCTTAACCGACTAAGCCACCCAGGCGCCCCTACAACGATAGATTTTTAAAAGTCAGTATTATAATTTGGACATTAGCTTTAAGACACACACTACGCAGACAAAAAAAAAGTTGAGTCATCAAGAAAAGGAAAACGAAAAGAGGGGCGCCTGGGGGGCTCAGCTGATTAAGCGTCCAACTCTTAGTTTCGGCTCAGTCATGATCTCGTGGTTCATGAGTCTGAGTCCCGCACCGGGCTCTGCACTCACGGTGGAAGCCTGCTTGGGACTCTCTGTCTGCCTCTCCCCTGCTTTCTCCCTCTCTCTCTCTCAAAATAAATAAACTTTTTAAAAAATTTCTTTGTAAGGAAAATAAATTATCTTCTGTTTATGGCAGAGAAACGATTTCTTTTCCTTTTTATTTCCGAAACAAGATAGAGGGTGAATTGCTTTGGCCAAAGTCCCTAAGAATGGTGAAAAATAAATATTGAAGCATCTGGTGTTAACGTGCTATTACTCAGCCTGCTCTATTCCCACAAACCCACACGAGCAAAACACGCGAAGCCGGTCAAATTCAAAAGTCGGTATTCACTGTTTGTTGACCGGCGTGGGTGCTGAGTGCGGAACAGACTACTCCTAACCCTGCATCCTTACGACCTGCAGGCGGCGCAGATGCTGGTCTCGATCACATGCCGGCGCCCGGGCATTTGAGCGGCGCTCGTGTACCCAGCCTTGCAAACACAACAGAAAGACGCAGGGCCTGCAAGTCCTGTGCCCACACAGGACGAACGGGCAGGCCAGTCCCATGGCCCCAGATGAGAAGGTTCCGGGCTCCCCGCTGGCTTCCGCATTTCCCCAGCGCCCGCCTTTCTCCTCTCTCTAACCTGCCCGTGCGTCTACCCGACCACCCGGGCGCCGTCAGCATCCCTGGCACCGAGCTCGGCCACCAGCCAACATTCTCTGTGAATAAATAAATCAGAGGGAGTCCATACTCAGGCTTTGTGGGCCCATCACCTCTGCTCACATTCTCCTTGTCCGGACCGGGTTTAACAGCCCTTTCAGAACATAAAACGCGTTCTCCTAGTTCACGGGCGTACAAGAGGCCACAGCTTGTACTTAGCCCATTACCCCTGACCTAGTGGGCGCCCAATAAATATACTTTTTGAGATGATTGATTTTTGAGAGCGAGAGCGAGCGAGCGAGCGTGAACGTGAGTGGGGGAGGGCAGAGGGCAGAGAGCGAGCCCCAAGCAGGCTCTGCACCGTCCGCACGGGGCCCAGCGCGGAGCTGGGTCTCCGGAACTGGGAGCAGGCCCTGAGCCGCATCTCGGGTCGAAGGCCCAACCAGCTGAGAGGCACCCAGGTGCCCCCAGGAAGTATCTTCTAATGAAATCTCCGTTGGGTATGATTTAGTCCCTTCTCTCGGAAAGGCTCACAAGGCAGTGGAAAAGGAAACACGTCAGCTAAGGGCCCAGTACCAGGCAGTATGCGCTCTGGACGCGGGCTGCGTAAAACAGCGACAGGGTAACGCTCACGAAGGGTTAACAGGCGCCAGGCGAGTCCGCGGCTCTGGCCCGTTACCTGCTTTACCGCCTGACAACAACAAGCCTGTAAGCGCGTGCTGTTAGGACTCCCGTTGTCCACGAGAGAGCTGGGTGACACGGAGAGAGAGCTGGGTGACACGGAGAGCTGGGTGACACGGAGAGAGAGCTGGGTGACACGGA